>CAUYQG010161652.1:0-17683 GCA_963574415.1 Tarsius wallacei | reverse complement strand
CTAATTTTTAAATTTTTTGTGTAGAGACAAGGTCTAACATCATTGCCCAGGCTTGTCTTGAACTCCTGGGCCCGAGCAATTTTCCCACCTCAACCTTCTAATGTGCTGGGATTATAAATCAGAGCCACTACTCCTGGCCTCCTTTCATCATTATTTATTTTTTCTATGTATTAAATAATTTTCCCCTGAAATCTACTTTATCTGATACTGATGTAACTACCTATGCTCCTCTTGATTAATACTTGTATTTTAATCAGGCTTTTATGCTGTAAATCTGTGTATTATTACATAGAAAGAGAGTTTCTTCTAGAGAGCATATACATAATCATATTGATTAATCTACTTTGTTAACCTGTCTTTGAATGATTATTTTAGACCATTTACATTTAAGGTAATTGTTATTAAGAGTTTAGTCTGATACTTTTATTTTTTGGAGATGAGGTCTTGCTATGTTGTCCATTCTGGTCTTGAACTCTTGGGTTTAAGTGATCCCCTGCCTTGACTTCCCAAAATGCTGGGATTACAGACATAAGATACTGCACCTGGCCTGACATTTTATATATATATATTTTTTCTGTTTGTTCTCTCAGTTTTGTTACTTGGTGTTGTTACTGAGGTCATGCTTAGACCATGTCAGCATAGAAGGAAGTTCTGAAAAGCACTCAAATATATTGATTGAATAGTTTTTTTTTTTTTTTTTGAGTTGAAGTCTCACTCTGTCACCCAGACTGGAGTGCAGTGGCCGCTCCCAGTCACCGCAGCCTTGACCTGCTGGGCTCTGGCGATCCTTCCGCCTCAGCCTTCCAAGTAACTGGAACTACAGGAGCGCGCTACCATGCCCGGCTACTTTTTGATATATCGTAGAGATGAGGTCTCGCCAAGTTGCCCAGGCGGGTCTTGAACCCGCGAGTTCAGGCAATCCACTCACCTCGGCCTCCCAAAGCGCTGGGATTACAGGCTGAGCCACCGAGCCCAGCCTCGATTGAGTAGTTTCAAGGTGCATTCACATATCTTTATCCAGCCCAGGTCAGACCTTGAAGAGACCAGGAAGTCCAGCATCTCCTTCCAGGATGGTCCTTGGAAGAGAGTTTCAACTTGTGTCATGAAAGGGGCATTAAGCCGGGCTCGGTGGCTCAGCAGCCACTGCACTCCAGTCTGGGTGACAGAGTGAGACTCCAACTCAAAAAAAAAAAAGGAAAGAAAGGGGCATCACATACCATCAAAGGCAGTTGCCCAAGAATAGGGGCATATAGAAGAGCTGGGCCTCATGGGACTGTGGTGGTCCTCTTTTCCACCTAAAAGATGCTTCTGCCTCCAGACAATCTCAAGATGGCCTCCTTACTTGGTTCCAATAACCAAACTGGGCAAAATTGGAAGAAAGTATATTTTTCCATTCTGTGCCAGACAAGTCTTGGAGAAAACTCACATATCTGAGTTACCAGAGTATGAGAAAAAAATGGAAAATCTGTGGCCAGCCATTCAGTGTTTTACTGGTGCCCTGCGTCCATATGAGTTTCTATTTTTTTTTTTGAGTTGGAGTCTCACTCTGTCGCCCAGGCTGGAAAGCAGTGGCACACTCCTGGCCACCGCAGCCTCGACCTGCTGGGCTCCAGCGATCCTCCCGCCTCAGCCTTCCAAGTAGCCGGAACTGCAGGAGCACGCTACTGCGCCCAGCTAATTTTTGATTTATTGTAGAGGTGAGGCCTTGCCAATTTGCCCAGGCGGGTCTCGAACCTGCAGGCTCAGGCAATCCACTTGCCTTGGTCTCCCAAAGCACTGGGATTACAGGCTGAGCCACCGAGCCTGGCTACATGAGTTTCAAGAAGACTGAAGGGTGCCAAACCTGCAGGAAGTTGAAGAATGACTGTCACACCCACCTCTTAGGCCTAGAGTGTCACCTGCCCATTTAAGTTTATGATGCAGAATTGGCTTTAAAAGATGACATGCCAAAGGCAGAGATGAACAAAGAGTACTACATGCAGAATATAGAGAGAGGGATTTCTCCCTCTGGATATAGCCAGTTGGCTTCTGGGAAAAGCCACATCCACCAGTGACATGTTGTACAAACTGGCCTGTGTCACACCCAAGTACCAAAGGAATAAGCCCCCCATGTGCTGGATAAAAGGAGAGTGTAAGAGAAAAGAGGGCTACACACAGACATGAGAAGACCACAAATCCAGATGATCCCCTTGCCGATCAGAACATTAAAGACTTATGTTATGCAATCAGTGACCCTGGAGCAAATAAGCCTCTAAAGTAGGTTCCCAACCACATCTTATCTAGACCCTCCAGAGGACAACGTTGGCGATCTGGGTGATAAAATTACTGAGCCAGACCTAATAACTCATCTTTATCATTTTGGGGAGACCTAGAAACTCACACTGTACAAAGACAGTGGTGCGCTTTTCTGCAGGTTTCTACAGGGCGGGCTGCAGGAGGGGCTGCTGAGAAGTCCTTTAGCAAGATGATTGCCAATGGCTACAGACAAAAAATGGAGAATCCCAAGCAGCCAGAGGAAAAAATTGGGGGTAGGGGTGAGGGAGGACCCAGATCACAGAATCTGGGATCCAGCTAGGGCCTATCCCTGCACTGCCAGGAGCTCTTCTCCCTTATGCAGCTCTGGTCCCCACCTTGAAGGATTCTTGCACAGAATGAGGTCACATTCCTATTTCTAACCATGCCATTAGCCTTGGTGGCTCTGCCACCCTCTCCTCTGGAACTCTTAACTCGGATCCCAGAGCTAAGGTTGGGGCACCTCAGGTTGCTTCTGTGATGACTGTCCTAGGGTTCCAGCTGCCTCAGGGTTCTCTGTCTCATGCCCTCACCCCAGGGCTCATCTGTTTGGGCTTCAGTTCTGATTCAGAACTCAAGCAGGAGAAGCCTTCACTGTCACCCAAGCCCCCTTGCCACCCTAACATTGGGTTTGTCTCCACTGTGCCTGATATGCCCCCAGGCCCTGGGCCCCTCTGCCCTCCAGGGCTGTCACTCCTCGGCAGGACTGGACATTGCCACACTACATAGAACTCTGGGTCCTGCGTTTGGGCTGTGGCCCCACCTGGGCCCTTTCCTAAATTCTCTTGAGTCTGGAACAATTTTCCCCACTTCCTGGTTCAGGCAGGGCATGTTGTCCTGTCACCCATGAAGGAATGCTCAGATGTGAGGGGCCACCGCCTCTCTGGGGCTGTTGGCATTGGTTCACACAGATTGATGTGACCTCTCTGGTGGGGTTTAGGCACCTTCAGAGGCAGGTGCAGGAGAGTATGGCAGAGGGACTTGGAGGGGTCTGGCCCTCATCCCCTGCCCTTCTCTGAGGCATGTCCAGTAAGCCCAAGGTCTGCTTCTGCCTGGGGCCCAGCTGGCCTGCTTTCAGAAGCTTCTTAGAACCGAGGAGTAGAATGCCCAGAGATGAGCTGGTAAGGCCCATGCACTCTTTTTTATTCATTGCCCCAGAGGGAGGGGACTTGGTGCTGGAGCCACCTGGGGAAAAGATCACACTGTATCCTTCTGAGCTGAGCCATGGAGGCCTGAAGGTGCCTTAGCACCATGTTGTTCTCTAGGGCCCAGGCCCAGGAGAGCATGCCTTGAAAGAACTTCAGACCAAACAGGGATGGCACCAGGGATGGTGGTAGGAATCAGGCTAAAATGGGTACCCTGGGAGGGGTCAATGCCTGCATTCTGCTTTCATTCTGGGCACCTCCCACTGGGCAGTGCTAGGTCCTTTCAGGCCACTCCTGCCGTCCAGCTGTGCATAGGAGCCATGGCCAGAGGAAGGCCCAGGAAGGAAGGTGTTAACACATGCCTGCCTTTCATCTGGGTCACATCATGTGTGGGCACGGTGTTTGGGGGGTCTCATAATGCCCTGCCCAGCCCACCAGGCCTGGCCCCACTGTCTTCCAAAGTGGCTGTGCCATTTTGCATTTCCTCCAGCAATGGATGAGACTTTCTGCAGTTCCATGTCTTCCCCAGCATCAGATGTTGTCAGTGTTGCCTCTGAATGCTCCCAAGTCCCTCATCCTTGTGCCCTCTCATTGGTTCCCGCTCCAGGCCCTCACGAGTTATGGAGAGCACTTTTTACTATGCAGCATGATTTTGTTTGCTGCTGTCAGTGTCCTTGAGAGCCACCGGGTTCTGGCCCCACAGGCCCCAGCACAGCTCAGGGCCTGACCAGTAGGTGCTCAGTACATGGTGCTGGTGGCTCCCTGGTCCAGGATAGCCCTTGGTGGCTCTGTCACCCTTTCCTCTGGGATTGCTGCCTCTGCCGTGGGACCACCCTAATAGGATGCCCCCATCCCTAATAGGATGCCCCCATTCCTCTTGATTTTTCCATCTTCCCTGAGACCCTTCAGCCCCATTATGCACTCCCAGAACATAACAGGGTTTCTGAAGCTGCAGCTCACATCTATCTTTTTTTTCTTAGAACATCTTGCCCTGCTCCTGCATTGTCTGTAGGGCAGGGCCAAGAGGAGGAACCCACCTCAGAACAAACGACTTATTGCCTGGAAAGAAAGGATATTTTTTTCTGAAGAAAACTCCTTTTGTTTTTGAAGCCAGGGAGGGTCACCAGAGCCCAGCTCACCTATGAAGCACATGTCACTGTCTGTACACAGAATGTGTGATGGACCACTATGACCTCTTCCCAGGCTTGACTGACTTCCCCTCCAGTTAGAGGCCTAGACTTCTGACAGGGCCTGACCTGTGTGTCTTACTCTGACTGAGTGTGGAAGGACTGCATCTGGTATTTTTCCAAATTCTTAGCCTTCATTTTCTTGATGTCCAACAGGAGTGACCATACCTGACCCCACATCTACGGGAGGATTTCCTTGTAGACCTGCTGAGTCATCTAGGAACAGAACACTCTGGTGAGACAGGTCTCAGGGAGACTCAGGGGATGACTGGAGCCTGAGGATTCTGGAAGATTTCAGCCTTTGGCTCTGTAATTCCTCAGGAGGTTGGGTCTACTTAGAACCAGGCCACCTCTCCCACGATCAAAGAGTGGATACATGATCAGGGTTGAGGACTCTGATCTACACTTACTTATTCCTTAAAGGTCACCAGACGGTGTCTGCCTTAGTGGTAGGCCAGGCCCTGACATCAGAGTCTTTCCCAGGCAGGGGACACTTGCAGGGATGGACAGGAGAGCTAAAGAGGCATGTCCTGCCTCAGAGAAGGCTTTCTCAAAACTAAATCCATGGTGGAGATGTGATTGCTTTGGGGACAGGGGACTCACTGCAGAATCTGGAGCCAATCGGTGATTTTGTAGATTGAAACATCTTCATGGTTTGTTTTTATGGCACCCCAGCTCAGTGTCCCTGCAACAGAGAAGTCAGGGTGAGGGGGGCCAAAGTGAGAGGTGAGGGGACCTGGGGGTGTGGGCAGCCCCTTCATGTCCTGTGTCTCAAGGAGGCCAGGGACTCTCTGATCATGGGTACAGTGGAAGTGGCGAACCCCTGCCTCTCTCAAGGTAGCAGCCAGACCTGTGTCTGCTTACACTTGACAAAGATGATCTCTCACTTTTGGACAAATGGGGTATCCACATCCTCCTTCATGTTCAGTCTACCAGGGCCCTGATACTGAGACCAAGCGATACTTCAGGCTAAGGGTAGCGGCAATCAAGAAGCCCACACTGGGGATTGGGGTGGGAGGCAGTTTCCTCTGACCCCACACTTGCTTCCTGCAGCCTGATTCACGGCCTGAGTTCATGCGTATTTTGAAGAATGAGGGGAATAGATTTAGGAGGGAACACAAGCAGACCTACATCTAAATACAAAGCCAGTTGTCATTGTAGTCTGTTTATTTCTAGTATTTGTCTGTTTTGCTTTTCATTGAGTGGGTAATAGCCAGCATCTCAAGAGTTCCTACTACCTACTGGTGCTGTGTGAGCTCTCTCCTGCACTGTGCTCCTATGATGAGGCATGGACCTAACGTGAGAATAAGAAAAGTGCAGGCTGGTCAGCCTTGGGGTGGGCCCATTTGGAGCCAGTCCATGTCTTGTCTAACCATCACACCATGCTTAACTCTGAGTCTCCTTTTCTGTGTACTATTATGACATCAGCATCTCTCCTGATGCCACTTGTACCTGCTCCTATGCAGGCAGTACTGCCCAGGTGTGTGATTGTAGGCCGGTTCACATGATTCTCACCTGTGAAATGGGGATGGTTATAGGACTTACCATAGGGATTGTTGAAACTGTTAAGCAGATGATTAACGAAAGCCCAGGAACACCATTGAGATACTGAGCATTTGCGGAATATTCTGTGTGTGTGTGTGTGTGTGTGTGTGTGTGTGTTGCAGTCTCACTCTGTCATCCAGGTTGGAGTGCAGTGGCATGCTCATGGCCACTGCAGTCTTGACTTGCTGGGCTCAGGCAATCCTTCTGCCTCAGTCTTCCAAGTAGCTGGAATTACAGGCACGTGCTACCATGCTAACTTTTTGGTTTATTGTAGAGATGAGGTCTCGCCAAGTTGCCCAGGCTGGTCTCGAACCTGTGGACTCAGGCAATCCTCTCACCTTGGCCTCCCAAAGTACTGGGATTACAGGTGTGAGCCACCATGCCCTGCCTGAATATTCTTTAAGTTATTACCAACTGTAGCCTAATATTCTTTAAGATCAACTGTCATTTAGTCACTCAACCACTAGGCTGTTATCATTTTCAGTTTTGAACACTGTAGAACAATACTTCATTGAAGGTCATTGTAAACAAACAGCTAATGTATTTCAGGCTTTCAGTTATCATTTTTCCTTAGAGTCGCTAGGGGCCAGGACTATAAGAGCTTAGCCCTAGTCCTTGCAGCCACCGGGAGAATGGTGTAAGTAGGGACATTATGATGTTCTGTGCCCCACAGCATTCAGTGGCTGAGTTGAGACTGGAAACCGCATTCAAGAGCTTTGCTGGAGTCTCTTCCCTGTCTGGCCTAAGGGAGCTTTTGCCCTCCCTGCAAGAGATGGTGTTCACCGTGTCCCCCAGATCTCTATGGGGTGGCAAGATGTACCAGGAGAAGCCCAGCCATGATTCTACCACCCTGTCTCCCTCTGCCCTGGCACTGGTGTTTGCCTCTGGCTGCTGGTAGCAACATGCTGGACTCCCCTCTGACTGCCCCTACATCCTGGCTGATGTTCCTTGCACTAGAAGCTTCTTTTCAGACTGGGTAGCTGGCCCACAGTCATGGCTAAAATTTACGATGCACCCTGTAGACACCACTGTTTATTGCTTCCCTTGGAAATCTCAGCCCTATAGGTGGGTTCACTTTGGAAAGACCAAGGATTTCTGCACCATATGCAGTGACTACTTGGGTCTTCTTTGAGAGAACAAAGACTTGGGTAGAATCAAGATTTCCTGCTTGAAACCATGGTATTTAATTAGACCTGGAAACTGTGTAGCCAGAAAAGTGACTCTTCTCAAAGACATTCTAGATTATTTCTCATTTATTTTATTATAAATATATATGTGTTTATGCACATGACTGAAAAAATAGAATGGCAAAAAAAGAGTTAAGTTGGAAGGAAAAAGCTCCACCCTGCTCTCCCCACTCCTATCCAACTTACCTGTTAACACCTGGTACAACAGAGGGCTGAGCTTCTTAGACTCTCCATCTGTGCTCTACCTTCAGTCCATGATAGAAAGATCATCATTTCAGTTTCTTAACATTGTAGCTATAAGTAATATATGTGTGTGTGTTTGTATAACAATAAATACAACAGAAGTTTGTGACTTCCACTTTGTAAGAATATTGGCAATAGGAATTCACCTTTATTTCTTAGTATTCTATGGGCATATACATTTTTTTATTCAGCCTTTTGATTTTTGGAGTTGCTGATTTCTGATTTTTTGTTTCTTTTTCACTTTTCTCTCTTTTTAAAAATTTATTATTATTTTTTGAGTTGGCGTCTCACTCTGTCACCCAGGTTGGAGTGCAGTGGCACACTCACGGCCATCCCAGCATCAATCTGCTGGGCTCCAGAGATCCTTCCACCTCAGCCTTCCAAGTAGCCGGAACTACAGACACGCATCACCACGACTGGCTAATTTTTTATTTTATTGTGGAGACGAGGTCTTGCCAAGTTGCCCAGGCTGGTCTCGAACCCACTGGCTCAGGCAATCCATTCGCCTCGGCCTCCCAAAGTGCTGGGATTATAGGCTGAGCCACTGAGCCCGGCCCAAATTTTTTTTTTTTTTGTCTTGTTTTTGAGTTGGAGTCTCACTCTGTCACAAGGTTGGAGTGCAGTGGCAAGCTCACAGTCACTGTAGCCTCGACCTGCTGGGCTCAGGTGAGCCTTCTGCTTTAGAGGTCTCGTCAACGTTCCCAGGCTGGTCTTGAACCCATGGGCTCAGGCAATCCTCTTACCTCAGCCTCCCAAAGTGCTGGGATTATAGGCGTGAGGCACCACGCCCAGCCAAAATTTTTTAGAGACCAGGTCTCACTATGTTGCCTAGGCGACTCTCCAACCCCTGTGCTCAAGAAATGACCTTGGCCTCACAAAGTGCTGGGCCTGATGTTTATTTCTTTGCAGATAACTCTATTTTTCTTATTTTCCTTTCTAAGAGGTTTTAGTTTCTTTTTGTTTTTTGAGTCAGGGTCTCATTCTGTCATCCAAGCAGGAGTGCAGTCACATGATCTTAACTCACTGCAGCCTCAAACTTGGGTCAAGTGATCCTTGGTTCTTGGTCTCCCCAAAGTGCTTAAATTAAAGATGTGAGTTACCATGACCATGCCCCTCATTTTTTCTTGTTCTGACATTTCATAATGATGTTCCTGGGTCTTTTAAATTAATCTTGCTTTGAAGCCTTTCAATTTAAGGAACAAGATTGCCAGGTGTAGTGGTTCAAGCCTGTAATCCGAGCACTTTGGGAGACAGAGGTGAGAGGATTGCCTGAGCCCAGGGGTTCAATACCAGCCTGGGAAATTTGGCGAGACCGTGTGTCTACAATTAAAAAAAAAAATTAGCCAGGCATGGTGGTACGCACCTGTAGTTCCAGGTACTTCGAAGGCTGAGGTGGAAGGACCGCCTGAGCCTAGCAGGTTGAGGCTGCAGTGGCTGTGAGATTGCCACTGCACTCCAGCCTGGGTGACAGAGTAAGACCCTAATAAATAAACAAACAAACAAATGAATAAGATCTCCTTGAAGCTCTTAGCATTCTTGTAATAATTTATTGGATGAGTTCCTTCCTCTATGTCTTAAGTTTTTTTAGAGCACAAATATTATTTGAATATTGAAACTCTAAGGCCAATCTTTAAAAAAATTACCTTTTATCATATTTTATTTTTTAAAAATGTGTGCTGGTGGAGCTATTTCTTAAACTTTATTTTACGATGTTTTATTTTGACAGTTATATATTTTATATATATTTTCATTTCGTGATCTCTGATTTTTCCTTATTTAACAATGTTACTCTCCATGGATACAATATTTACTTAAACTTGGAATATCTTCATTTTTTATTTAGTTATTTAATTTTTCGAATCAGTTTTGAAGCTTTCCTCAAAGAGATTTTGTGAATATTTAGATTGATACCTATGTATTTTATTTTTCCTGGTGTTAATTTCAATTTCTACTTGGTCATTTTATTTTTCCTGGTGTTGATTTCAATTTCCACTTGTTCATTACTGATACGTAAAAAAAGCAATTGAGTTTTGAATATTATGCTTGTCTCCTGCAACCTTGCTATAATTGCCTATTAAGTACAGGAGGTCTTTTTTTGCTGTTGATGATTTTGGATGAAGTATAATGTTGCATATATCTGTTATAGATATTCTTTACCCAGTTGAAGTTCCCTTCTATTCCTAGTTTGTTCAAAATTAGCATTTTTTTGGAATCTTAAAATTTTTACTTTTTACACTCTCCATCTGTTTGCAAATATTGTCAATCTTTTCATTGCCCTTAGCATAGTAATCATAGTTATTTTAAATATCTGGACTGATATTTCTGGCATCCAATGACACATCTATTCTTGTTCTGATCCTTGTTCTATCTCTTCAAGTTGTGCTTTTTGCCTTTTAGTATGCCTTGAAAATTTCAGCAATTGTTCTAAAGCATCGAGAAAAAGAAAAAAGAAGCCTTTCCCCTATTTCTCATTCTTTCTTTCTTTATTTTTTGAGTTGGAGTCTCACTCCATCACCCAGGCTGGTGTGCAGTGACACGCTCAACGCCACTGCAGCCTTGACCTACTGGGCTCATGTGGTCCTTCTGCCTGAGCCTTCCAGGTAGCCGGAACTACAGGTGCGCGCTACCACGCCAGGCTAATTTTTTTATTTATTGTAGAGATGAGGTCTTACCACGTTGCCCAGGCTGGTCTCACACCCACAGCCTCAAGCAATCCTTTTGCCTCAACCTCCCAAAGTGCTGGGAGTACAGGCTTGAGCCACCGTGTCTGACCTCATTCTCATTCTTCTATCATTGTGACTTCAAGGAAAGCCTCATTCACAAACGTGCCTGCTCCACCTAATGACAGCTTCGAGATGCTCAGATAGGTCAGGTTTTCACTTCAACTGTCAGATTTGGTCATGTGCAGGTACATGTCGCCCTGGGGGGTCCAGAGGGTGCAGCTCCTGTGCCTGGAACTGTGGCTCTTTTCGCCCAGCGAGGCTGATGAGCCGCACTGCGAGCGAGGATGTAGGGCGACCCAGCTTGGCTGCCACTGCTCTTTGTTTTCAGGAGGTGCCGCAGCCTGTCAGGGGCCACCACGGCCCTACACACCTGCAGAGGCAGGAGGTGACCACACGGGAGCTGGAAGTGGAATGTTTTACACTTCTGAGTATCCTAATTAGAATGTTTAGAAAATATGCATCAATGTCTGAAGTCAGAACTAGTGAAACTTTGGATTCTGATCTTTCCATGAATAGAGAAGGATGAGGGTCTGGAAATCCCTGCCCCCATTAATCCATGCAACTACAGACCTGTTTACTCTCTGTGTTTTTTCCATACAGCCTTTTCACATTGGTGCTCTCACTCAGCAGTGTTCATGCAAGTTCCCTCCATGGAGCATGGGCTGATAGTTTATTTCTTTCTACTGATGTACAATGTAGGTCAATTTTATTATGCATTCAAGTATTGAAGAACATCCTGATATTACATTTTGAAAATTATGAACAGTGCTTCCATACATAATTGTGTGCTGGTTTTTATTTGGAAATAATTTTTCAAGGTAGTTGTTCAAATACATAAGATGATGATTGTTGAACAAAATGGTGAGACTAGTTTAGTTTTTTGGGGAAAAATAACTGCTAAATGTTCTTCCAAAGTGTCTGCACCCTTATGCCATTCACCAAAACATAGTTCCTATTTCAATTGCTATTTTGAAAACATTTTATCTATTTCAATAGATGTGCAGTGCTATTTCATTACTGTGCTAATTTGCATTTCCCTCATGACAAGTCTTGTTGAATATCATTCTGTATGCTTCTTTGGCATGTGCATATCTTCTTTGGTGTGCTGTCTATTCTGATCTTTACACATTTTCAATTAGGTTGTTAGTCTAATTCCCATGGCATTTTGCAGACAAGTCCTTTTCCAGATGATTTCCTAAATATTATATCATCTCTGAGTCTGGGGCTTGTTTTTTTATTTATTTATTTTTTGTTTATTGTTATCTTGACAGGATCTCTCAGAGTAGATATTTTAAATGCTAATAAAGTCCACATTGTCAATTTGTTTTCTTCCATGGATTGACTTTTGTATTGTATCTAAAAACTTATCACCAAGCTGAAAACCATGTAGATCTTCTTCTGCATTTTCCTCCTATAACTTTTATAAGTTTGCATTTAAAAATTTAAGTCTGTGAACTATTCTGAGTGAATTTTGGAGTAATCTAGAAAGTTTGTGTCTGTATTCATTTTTTCAGTATCGTCACTGATTGTTCCATCACCATTTGTGGAGCAGATCTTTTGTTTTCATTGAATTGCGTTTGTCTCTGACAAAATCAGTGGACTATATTCACATCGATCTATTTTTGGACTATTATTTTAGACTCTTCATTATTATAGCCTCATGATAAGTGTCCAGATCTGGATATGTAAGTTCTTTAACTTTGTTCTATTTAGTCTTATGTCATCTACTCTAGTTTAGAAACTTTATCAATGTCTTGACTTGGAATTTGATTGGGATTCTGTTGAATCTAGAGATCAAGCTAGAAAAAAAATCATCTTTACAATAAGTACACTGTTACTGAACAAGAAATATCACTGTCTTTGTATGTCTTTTATATTTGTTTCCTATGTTTCAGTTTTCTGAATGCATATTTTTATGCATTTGTTAAATTTATGCTTAAGAACTTCAATTTTGGGGATGCTATTGTAAATGTTTTTTTCCTCAATTCAAAATCCAATTCTTCCTGTACATTTTTGCTAATATATGGAAAATAAGTGGATGTGTGTCTATTGGCCATACTTAGGATCTGGCTATCTCCAGCCATTCCAATTAAGGCACAGTATTATGGGCTCTGTTTTAATTCCAGTTTCAAAAATTATAGCATGGAATAATTAGAACACTGAATTTCAGAGATTTATGGGGACTGCTGAAGGGGCACAGCCACTGCTGAACAGAAAGTGTCAGGAGGCCTGTGCTCAGCAAAGGGTGTGAGAACCCACATTCTGTCAGCCTTGGTGTCTTAATGGACCAGAACTTCTCCTCAGGACTGATTCAGACACATGAGGGCTGCGCATGGGGAGGACTTGAAATTCTCAGGATGACACAGACATATGAGGGCTGTGCTTAGACAGATGATGGAAAATCCTCCCAGGTTGACTCAGATACATGTATATTGCAGGTGTGATCTACCGCTTCTGGCCCAGTGGCTATTTTTTGTAAATGAGACATTTATTTGCTAAAATACATATTCTCCTGTTACTAGACCCCAAATTCTTAGGTTCTCGTGTAAGAGGAAATTTTTTTTTCTTTTTATAGGGGTCTCACTCTATCTCTCAGGCTCCATGGAATACAGTGGCACGCTCAAGACCACCCCAGCCTCAACCTGCTAGGCTCAGGCTATCCTTCTGCCTCAGCCTTCCAAGTAGCTGGAACTACAGGTGCACATGCACATCATCAAGCCTGGCTAATTTTTTGATTTGTTGTAGAGACGAGGTCTCTCCAAGTTGCGCGGGCTGGTCTCGAACCCGCGGGCTGAGGCAATCCACTTGCCTCAGCCTCCCAAAGTGCTGGAATTACAGGCTGAGACAATGAGAGCGGCCTAGAACAGACTTCTCTTTGTCAGCCTGAATCACCGTCTTGCTTCAGTGATTCTAGAAAATATTTCTCTAGAAGAAAACATTTATCCTGGTTCGGGGGGTTGGGGGATGTTCAGGCTTTGTTTCCTTTTATCCTCCCATTGTTAAAGCAGGGTCTAGGGGTCTAGTTTTCTAAAAACATGTCTCCTATTGTTAAAGCAAGCTTCAGTTTTATAATTTATGACGGACACTTTAAAGCAAGCTCCAGTTTTATAATTTATGATGGACACTTTAAGAAAATGTTGCATGACTTGAATCAGCTAGCTTGAGGTGAGCTGGGAAACAAGGCCTTTACAGGGCCTGTTCTATTAATACCAGCTTACTGGTAATTTTAACCACTTAATTTAAGTTATAGGTACTGAGAACCCTCTGGAGGGCTCAGGCGATCCTTCCACCTCAGCCTTTCAAGTAGCTGAAAGTACAGGAGTGTACCACCATGCCCGGTTAATTTTTTCATTCTTTGTAGAGAGGAAATCTTACCAAGTTGCTGAGGCAATCCTCTCACCTCTGCCTCTGAAAATGCTGGGATTGCAGGTGTGAGCCACCACACAAGGCCTCTCACTCCTTGTGTTAAACAGTTTGAAGGCACATTAGTTTCCATTTTACATGTGAAATTTACATCACTATAATCTTAATTTTTATACGACTATTGCTCATACTAATTGAAACTTGCATCTATCTCCAAACATTCATATATTTCTATAAATTTTCTCCTATTTTCAAATTTAGGAAGTGTTCATGTCTTATTATAGTTTTACATTCATTAAAAAAACTCCCTTATTCTTTGTAAGCAAGTAAAAAGAGCTTTTGATAAGCATGCTGTTTTCTTTACTGTCATGAATTTTTGTTGAGGACTTTTATTAACCATTTCCTCTCTGTAAAAAATATTACTTTAAAAATCATCCAAATGCTTTTTATTTCAACATTGTGTATTTTTTCTTTTGAAATTGTATATGTATATATTATTATTTGGTAAATTTTGTTTGTGAAGTGCTCTGATTGTATTTTATCTTTATGTCCATTGTCTACCCCCATGTGTTTATAAGGTAGTTTTTAGAAAAAGTAGTATATCCCATGTTGTTGAATTCACAAAAATATATGTACAATTTTTACCATCTTTTAAAAGGTAATTATATCTGAATTAATAGAATCAGAAGTTTGGCATATTAAGATTGTAAGCTGAACAATATGCAGATTTAGTTTAATCATTTTGGAGAGAGACATACTGGCTACAACTAGTTCCTATACCTGCCATTGTTATATCTCTGGCCTGTAGTGTTTTCATGTCAGTATCATGTTCCCAATTCCTTTAAACAAAGACAATAAAGCTTTTTTCCATTGCTGACAATATAATTAATGAAATAATGTGAACATACTTTATCATATGATACACTTTTCATGATGGGCTACTTCTGTTATACAATCAAATATATGTATTTAAGACAGGGCTCTCTGTCATCCAGGCTTGAGTGCAGTGGTGTGATCATAGCTCACCATACCCTTGACCTCCTGGGCCAAATAAATCCTTCTACCTCAGCCTCCTGTGTAGCTAGGGCTATTAAAGGCATAGGCCACCATGATACCTGGCTGATTTTTATTATAGATATGTTGTCTTGCTGTGTGCCCAGATTGGACTTAAACTCCTGGCCTCAAGCTATCCTCCTGCTCAGTCGCCCAAAGTGCTGGGATTACAGGTGTGAGCCACCATGCCCAGTCAGATATATTTTGACTCTGAGAGAAGATAAGAACTTTTCTCAGAAAATCTAAGAACTGTCCCCCAGGCTGGAGTGCAGTGGCATGATCATGGCTCAATGCAGCCTCTACCTCCTGGGCTCAGGTGATCCTTCTGCCTCAGTCTCTAAAGTAGTTGGAAATACAGGTGCACACCATCATGCCCAGCTAAATTTTTTGTGGAGCTAATTTTTTGTCTTGCTATGTTTCCCAGGCTGGTCTTGGACTCCAAGGCTCAAATAATCCTTTCTTTCACCTTGGTCTCCAAAGTGCTGGGATTACAGGAATGAGTAACTGTGCCTGGCCCATAATGAATGTTTTTATGAAAATTTGCATACAAGTTTCTGTGTAGACATATGCTTTCATTTCTGTTGGACATATACTAAGGAGTGGAATTGCTGGGTCATATGGTAACTGCCAAAATAGAAGTTTGCTGCATCATTTTACCATACCACAAGCACTATATGACTGTTCTGAGTTCTGCACATTCTCTTACTTAATTACTTAAATACACTCATATTAGTAGGAATGAATGGCAATTTTATTGTGACAACGATGCTTGTTTTCCTAATGAATAAGAATGTTGAACATATTTCATGTGCTTATCGGACACTTCTATTATTTATTCCTATATTCTTATGTGTTGTCATTACTAATTCTAAAAATTTTCTGAGAGTATTTTTGTCTTTTATTTACCGATAAACATATCCATTGGTAAAAAGTGATTTAGTGATTCAATGTCTTGTCTTATGTAATTTTTATTCTTTTTTTTTTTTTTTTTTGAGTTGGAGTATCACTGTTGCCCAGACTGGAGTGCAGTGGCTGCTCCCGGCCACCGCAGCCTCGACCTGCTGGGCTCCGGCGATCCTTCCGCCTCAGCCTTCCGAGTTGCCGGAATTACAGGTGCGCGCTACTACGCCCGGCTAATTTTTTTTGATTTATTGTAGAGATGAGGTCTCGCCAAGTTGCCCAGGCGGGTCTCGAACCCGCGGGCTCAGGCAATCCACTCACCTTGGCCTCCCAAAGTGCTGGGATTACAGGCTGAGCCACTGAGCCCGGCCCTTATGTAATTTTTAAGGTGTTAGACGACATGAATTGATTCTTGTATTGGTGTAACTTCTGTTTATAAAATAAACCTCTTGCTGTCAATTTGTATAATTATATACTAATTTATAATAAAATCACTTACTTTGAAGGTTTCGGTATAAATTATATACCCACAAAAATTCTTTTCATGTCTTGTTGACACATAGCACACTTACTGTCAGCCATCTTCTATTCTAGTAATTGAATTTGCAGCTATCTTATTTTACCTATATACTTGTGAATAAAACACAATATGCAAATTGTAGAGAAGATTTTGATTTGTCTAAAACTATAATTATTCATTAAGAATATTGCATAGTACTAACTTTAAATATTTTGAATCCTTTTGCATCACATTCCAAAAATAACACCGGGTAGCAAAGATAATCTCCAATTAAAATATTTTAAATTTGTTAAAACTTTCTTCAGATGACTTATTTGATTGATCAATGTGTGCTAATCTTCAATATATGCCAATTACATAAAACTTGCTTGTTGCATTATTGAAATTCAGGAATTATGAACATATTTTGTTATATCTAATGATATTTATAAAAAATTTGTTTCAACTACAGTCAAATATTGCCCACTTTTTTTTTTTGAGTGGAGTCTCACTGTCACCCAGGCTGGAGTGCAGTGGCATGCTCATGGTCACCCCAGCCTCGACCTGTTGGGCTCCAGCGATCCTTCCGCCTCAGCCTTCTAAGTAGCCAGAACTACAGGCGCACGCTACCACGCACAGCTATTTTATTTTTATTGTAGAGACAAGATCTCGCCATGTTGCCCAGGCTGGTCTCAAACCCCTGGACTCAGGCAATCCTCTTGCCTCGGCTCCCAAAGTGCTGGGATTACAGGCTGAGCCATGGGCCTGGCCAAAAACTCACTTGAATACATCACTCCAACAAGTGCTCTCTAAGTAGTTGGACCATGACCTTCATGCTCAGATACCTTGTCCTCTGCTCCTCTAGAGACCATGAATGACTTCATAGATTCATCTTGAAAGTTCAGCATGTGGGGTTGATCCTGCCTTTTTTTTTTTTTCACCAGAAAGGCTAGTTAAGATTATTGCTTGATATTCTACCTTTGATAAGTTCCAAAAATTAGTTGATTTCTTTATGGTCCCAATACTCATTACTATGATTTAAATTCTACTTAAGATCTCACTGTGGTTTTTGTACTCATATTGCCCCATTCAGGACATTCTAATTTTACCTAAAAATATTTTTAAAATATGCTACTCTCTTCCCACAAAAAATTAAGTGTTTTAAATTTCTTTCTTGAATTAAATTTCTATTTATCTATCTATGATTTTTTTTGTAGAGATGAGGTCTCACTGTTTTCCAGGCCCTCTCAAACACAAAAAAGCATCAAGTTCACATAATCCAGAAGGAACCTATATGAATGAATGAACTAACTGATGAACTAATAATCCATAAGCAGTTTAAGATGTATAACTTAAAAAAGACAATGGGATCCTTCTACAGAAAATTAGATTTTTTTTTTTTTGAGTTGGAGTCTCACTCTGTCGCCCAGACTGGAGTGCAGTGGCCACTCCCGGCCACCGCAGCCTCGACCTGCTGGGCTCCGGTGATCCTTCCGCCTCAGCCTTTCAAGTAGCAGGAACTACAGGCGTGCACTACCACGCCCGG
>CAUYQG010161651.1:0-28314 GCA_963574415.1 Tarsius wallacei | reverse complement strand
CGTATTACCACAAGAAAATGTCTGACTGTGGTGGGAAACTGGGGGGCAGGGAGGGTGAGGGGGATGGGATTAATGGTGGTGGGTATCTATCTGAGGATGGGGAGACACCTCTTATCAACAAGGATACCTGAACGAAATATTTTTGTATGCCTAACCCCTAACTATACCCCACAATAACATAATAAAATAAAATATAAAAAAAAGAAGAAGTCAGGATGGTCATTATTCTCAAAGACATAGTGAGTTATTCTAGATTTCTTGTAATGTCATGTTTTGATGTAAGTACTGGTTACATGCATCCACTAGTAGACCCACTACATGATGAGTTGAAGAAGAGAGGTGGCAAAAATGGGGCAAGACTAAAAATAGCAAAATCTTGACTGGCTGTTTCATGGACCAGTGTTACCTGTCTAATTTCATTTTTTAAATAATCTCTACTCAGAGGAAGAAAGAATATTGGGAAAAAATTACAAAGAGAAATTGTTTAAGGAACTGATTGCCAAAAGTCTTATCATAAGCTCAGAAATATCATTTTACTTGAGACTCCAATAAATGGAATAAGTAAATAGACAAATTATAGATATAGATAGATATAGATGATGTAGACATAGGGATGTTTTTCAGAAATAATTCAAAATTGGCAAATTTTACTTTGACTTTTTGCCTATTTTCTCCTTTATTTTGAGGAAGAAAACGTATGACAGAACTTAGTATAAGTCTTAGTATCAGTTTCAATTCTGCTATAATATTTGAACCCTAGATGCCAATTTCTTTCATGGGAGGAAGAAAGAAACCTTTCCTCTCACCAAAAAAGGTGGGACTTTTTCCATTTCCCTCCACTGGTCTTACTGTGTCACATGATGGATTTCTGGACTAAAGTGGCCAGGTCTCAGATGAATGACTTTTCTCTCCAGGTCTGAATTCTTGTCCTCATATCTTTGTGGTTGGTCCAGAAGATAAATAAGGCTGACATGCACAGGTCAAGGGAAGATTTTCCCATTCCGTAGAAGAATGGAAAGTCACAAGGGGAGAGAAGATACTGTTTCTGTCTGAGGACAAGACCCAAGATGACAATGACTTGTTCCAGATAGACTCATCCCTCACAGAGAGAAACAGCTCAAAGAGCAACATTTCCTGCTTCATGAAGGATCTTTAGACAAGAGCAGATAGAAACCATTTCTATTCCAGATCAGTGTTGCTCATTTTAGGGACAGGACAAAAGTAAGAAGGGGATATTTGGAATCTGGGATGGTATAAGTTTGTTGTTGCATGTTTTGATGTGGTTTTAGAGGATTTGTGTCAGAGCCCTTATTCTCTATGATATCTCTTTGGAAGGCAACATTTTCTGTTACTCTCACAATATTTGCAATTTGTGTAAGTGCTGTTGTGCTTTTGGCCTAGAAGGAAAAACAGGAAAAAGTGGACAGTATGGAAGACCAAGGAAGAAAAAGAGAGAGAAAGTAAATTCAGAGGTAAATATATGAATCAGGGTAATGTCTGTAAATTGGTGGGTTTGTTAGCACAACTGTGTATGTGGTGGCATCTGTTCAAATATAGAGACATGGATAGGTCTGAGTGAGACCCCCAAAACATCAACAAGTCAAGAATCCCAGGGTTCCTAAGAGAAAAAAATAGTACAATAGAATCCAATAGAGAGAGAAATCTCCCAGGTATAAACATGAAAATAGAAAAAATAATAATAACAATTAAGGTAAATGTCTTAATTTTAGGATCTAGACTTATAAACAACAAAAAAAAACAACTTTGTACATTTTTCCTATAAAATCCATTTTATTATTATTTTTTTCTTTCCAGAATTGCTCACGACAGAGCTTGGCAATTTCTTCATTTTCTTTCTCAAATTGTTAGTGAGGGTGGAATACCCACCTTAAATGTTGTAAAATGGTAAAACTCATGACACCCAACACTGGACAGATAATCACATAAACTCAGGACTTGAGGATGGAGGGCACTGCACACCATGTGGAGCCTCATGGGTGTTGTACTTGGGAGCAGAATGAGCCACCAAGGACGATAGAAGGCAGACCTTGGAGCAACAAGAGAATAAAGCACTTTCTGTTTTAACTTCCAGGCATGAGAAAATATGTGATTCACTTGTTTGGGAAATATTCCAGGCTGATAGGGAAATTGAGTCCATTAGGTAGAGGACCATATGGGGTTCAGATGACTTGAATAACAGGAAGACTAGCTGACTGAGAAGTTTTCCTGCTTGGTGGGGAAGCATATTGGGTAACAGCAGGAGAACTCACATTTAGGCGTTTGGAGCCATGTAAGGCTCAAAGTTTTCAAGAAAGTCCATGAAAGTTTAGACTTTATGCATGTCTACCCAATTCAAGCCTGTTCTCTTCTTCCCCAAAGAGCTAGACCCTCAGATTTCATCACTGATGTGTTGGTGGAATGTGGAGAATTGAGAACTAGGAGATTTTTTTAAAAATTCAAAACCTTACAATTGTCATTAAGAGACAATGAACATAGAAATATAGCACTATCACAAACCTTCGAATTTCACATGGTCACAGTAATTTCTTATTCTGAAGTGAAGGTCCTATGACTGAGAGAATGAAATTCCTTTGTTTTATTTCAGACTAGAGAAAAGTAAAGTTATATTCTGATGAGTATCCGATGTTAGTTTATGATTTCAATCACCCAGGATACTATGAGGCATTTCCAGGGCATTTTCCAGAAAAATGCCATCTTCTAAAGATGTTATTCTGAAACTGAGAGTCCAGAAAGAGGCAGTATGGAGTGTACATTCCACTAGATTATAACACAATGCTCTTGGTAAATTTTCCATATGATTTTCTTATTGTTGCTGTTGTTTTCCAGAAGAAAAATAAAGTTTGGAAGAGGTAAGTGATCTTGTTATTTTTTCACATATTCTCTTCCATACAGAGGAGAAATCCTTGCATTTGTTATTGATAAGTCATTCCGTGGCTTTCACTCTCAGTCTTAATATTGTTCTGAAATGTCAACATATCACTATGGTCTGAGACAATTCAATCATTCAGCATGAATGTATGCAACCTTTTCTCAGTGTCAAATAGGTAAGGTAAATTGGACTTCTAGCTTCATTGGAAAATACACATACAAATTGCAATAAATGTTATGAAGGAATAAGAGTAGTCAAAACAGAAAATGGGGGATTAAAGGAATTTCTCCCCAAAGGAATTGATATTTAAGCTGATTTGTGAGCAACCTGGTAAATTTATTTATATGAATAACAAGAAAGAATAGTTTGTTTAGAAGATGTTCTATGTACAACCAGCCTAAGACCCAAGACCGAGAAGAGTCCATTGAATCTCACTGATAGAAAATAACCCCTGATTATCTTAGAAGATTTTCAGAATTGTGGCTTATCAATTTATAGCGCATGTTACTTTATTCTGAATATCTGTGCACCTACAAACTTTTCCTAATAAAAATAATCCTCCAAAAATTTTATTTATTCTAATTTCCGTATTTATTCTAATTTATTCTAATTTTTATATACAAATTCCTATGAGAAAAATTTAATTATTGAGGATGCTTGGCTTGATAAGAAGCAGATTAGTTACTACTAGTATTAGTACTATCATTACTTTTATGACTGGTATTAAATGTCACCATAACAACTGAAAACTAAAATTTACCAAGTATTCATTATGGAGAATGCATAGTATTTAGTTCTCTACATATTACTTCATTTATTTTTCACAATAGCCCTATGCTGCAGTATAATAATTATGTGCATCATAAGAATTAAATGTATCTGAAAGAAGCAAAGTAACTTCACCAATATCGCAACTACTAAGGACAGAGTGATTATCAAGATTCACATCTTTCTGACTATGGAGACTGGGATTCCAAAGATAAGAAATATAGTAAGTATAAAAAGTAGACGACTTAGTTATTATTTGAGATTGCATAAAAATAAAAATTGAGAGATTTAAATGAAAATAGTAACACCATGCTAGGAGATATAACAAGATTTAATTATTAAGACTGAGCAATAAAGAAATACACACTTGAAGAATAGGGAGACCTCATCATGAAAAATCTAACTTTAAAGATTTTCAGATGGGACAGCCATATTGGCTAAATGGTCTTAGCCTGTTTGGAAAAGAAGATTACTGAAATCCTGTCCAACCCTGGCCTTCTATGACTTGCACATCGTGCGTCTCCTAGGAATGACACAAATAAAGCACAAATCGTTTTGTCTGCTCTTTCATTTCTCTCTCTCTCTCTCTCATTTTCCTCCATTTTCCTTAGCCAGTATTTGCATCTTTTCTAATGGAGACAACCAGTCTCCATATAAAATTTTTGTTACCAAATATGGAGAAGGGTTGGTACTTGAAGGAATGGTCAAAGTCAAGTGAATTCCCACCCACTGCATGTTACCACTGTTGGGGCCGCACAGAAATCTGTTCAAGTCCTTTTGAATAGATCACCTTGTTCATTTTTCAGGCTCTAATGTCCCATTGACTTCTAATCCTGGAACTTGGTTGATAAGAGGAGAAGTCTAATGAATAACTGTAAACCGTCGGAGGAGAAGCCCAAGCCTTCTGGGAGGAGAGAATACTTTTTTCTCTTTATTTTTTTGTGATATTTGAAAAATTGTCACTAATAAGCAAGTGCAAAATTGTGTTTTTTGTGAGAATGTGAATGAAACCATTGATGTTGCAATTTATGCAAAGATAAAATGGCTATGCAGAAATGAAGAAACCCCTGCAACTTTCATGTAGAAAGAGTAATTGCCAACATTAGCATTTTTTTTCTTCCTGATCTGTTCTTTCTACTGTTCTTGTCCTTGTTGCATCTAAGTGTTATTCAGTTATTTATCACCAAGTTTATGTTTTCAAGGATATAAAATATAAACTTCTTTTTTTTAAGTCTTTTATTCCTGTTGACAAAAGAGATTAACTTAGATTTTTCTGTACTATTATCAGGTCTTTAAACCATTAGTTCCTTTAACTACCTCTCCTCAAATATTTATCTCCTGGTGAAATTTCCCTGGCTCACAGTCATTCAGTGGCAAAGTCAGCATTTGAAGCCAGAAAGAGTCAACTCGAGGCCAGAATCTTAACCCCATTGATACTAAAGGGGGGAACTACATAATTCATCAAGAAATAAGTAAGGCAGGAAAGGAATAAATAAATAGTGGAAAATATTATTAATTATAATCAAATGGACATGATGGGTAAGAAGGAGTTTCTGGACATGAGAACCCTCCACATTGGGAGTGACAACAAAAAAATGAACAAATGGGAGTGGAACTGTAATATAACAAGAAGGATAACGAGTTCAGCTTTAGACATTTTGCTTTTGTTGCCCACTTAGAACATTCAGCATGAGGTTCAAAATGAGTTTTTGGTATCTCTCCTGTAGGACATAAATTTATATCTTCCTCTAAATAAAATTCTCTCACCATTTCTCCTCTCATTTTAGTGGGTGTTTTTTCTTCTAAGGTTAGAGATTGGGGAGCAGCAGCTGGAGGTAGACAACAAACTAAAATGTGAAGGTAGATGGTCTATTGGAATCAGAGTTGTAGAAACGTCAGGGAGAACAAAGTCCACCTTATTTTCATCTGTAGCAAATCAATAAGCATTGTAAGATCTACTAGTAGCCTATACTTTCTGGTAGAGTGAATTCACTACCTGGCTATATCAATTAGTGCTTTATTGCTGGACTACTTCAGCAATTCCATTCTGAGTTAAGTTTTATGGAAGTATAATAAAGCATTCAAAAAACAAAGGGATTCCGCTAGAATAAAGAAATGTCTGAGGGCAGGAATGATGTCTTACTAACAATTGTATGTCTAGGCTCTAATGCAGTGCATTCAACAGGTAAGATATTCAATAAATATATACTCTATTTACCTATTTATGCATTTCACTATTGTTTATTGACCAACCAATGTATGTTACTTTTCTAGATTGTGGGAATAGCCCAAAAGGAAAAAATGAAAATCACTGTCCTCATGTAATTTGTATGGTGCTGACAAACGAAGAAAAAGGTAGGGAAGTTTACAAACTTATTCTCTCTGACTTCCTCCTGTTTTCTTCCTGAAATTGAGATTCAGCAAATGTGAACATCTATTCTGAGAGTTTCCCTCAGAATACATCCAGCTGGCTATACATCTGGAGTAAGAGGGAACCACATCCTGAGGGGCCATTCCAATTTTTATCCATCAGCCACAGTGACTGCTCCAGTGACTGGAGGCATCATCTTCATACCATCAATCCTTCTTCTTCTTGTGATTTTTCCTAGCTGTAATTAGGAAATTCATCAACTAATTTGTAAAGCTAAAAGAGTGTATGTTTCTTAATATATAGTGAGAGAATGGGCTTGAAAAAAAAAAACATCTCCATGAGACTTTCCCCCAAGAAAAATGATATGTTTATTCTTAGGGCCTAAACAAATAAAGACTACTAAGCAGACAGTTAGATTGATTAAGAATGCTCAAAAGTAAATGAAAAATAAGAGTTAACCTTCAAACATTATTAAAAAATCATTTTATTACACTAAATCAAAATAAAGTAATAGTAAAAATATTTTCAGGTAAACCCAGTGTATTTACTAACAGCAAACTATTCACACATATAAAGGGTGTATCAATGCAAAGTATAAATTATTTGTTAAACTCCATAGAATGAAAAACATAGAAAGTGAACTTTAATGTACACTATGGATTTTAATTGAAAATAACATTTCACTATTGTTTCATCAGTTATAACAAATGTATCACACTACTTCACAATGTTAATAATAAGGAAGTTATGGGGAAAGGGAAGAGGGATCTGGAAACTCTCCTGATTTTCCACTCAATTTTTCTATAAACCTCCCAAAACTGTTTTTAAGAATAATGTCTGTTAATTTTTTTAAAAAGGAATGAAGCACTGGTACAAGCTACACCATCGAATAACTGAAAATATTATGCTAATCAAAAGAAGCCAAAGAGAGAGATTACTCACTTTATATAAAATATCCAGAATACTAAAGTTCATAGAGACAGAAAGTAGATTGCCAAGGGGTAAGTGACAAGAAAAATGGGTAGTAACTGCTTAGAGTATGTAGTGTTTTCATTGAGATGTTGAAAAGATTCTGGAACTAGGCAATGATGATGGTTGGACAACATTGTGAATGTACTAAATACTATATAGCTACACACTTTAAAGTGAATACACTTATAAATTTTGCTATGTATATTTTACCACAACTGAAATTTTTTAATGAAATAAAACTATTGTATAAACACTTGAGGGAGAATAATGCATAGTTTCTAACATAAATGCTATGACCCAAAATAGAAACTCCAGAGTGCTCTAGATATACTGTTCTAGAGGCAGCAGAGGGTCAGGGTTATTGGCAGGTATTCCTCCTTCTCACTTCATAACCTGTTAATACTCTTTCCAAAAGTGTTTGTTTTTCACATTCTTCTTCCACATATAGTTTTTCTTCTTTAGCTCATTAAGACTTTAAAATAGTTTTACTGTGTTGCATTTATTGCTTGTGTTTGTTTATTTTATAATTATTAATTTTACATTATGCTTTTATTTTGTTCTGAAACCAAAATTGACATGTTTATAAACATGATGCATAATTAATTTTTCTTTTGGATCAGATATTCTAAGGTTTTTTTCTCACTCCACTTCCTGTATTAACTTTCTGAGGAAGTCTGCAGTAAGGATTTCATAACACTTCATATGGCTTTCAAGATTTTATCTTAGTGATTAGATTTTTCTTGTTCTGTACTCTGTATTTTCTCTCATTTATTTTTAACTGTATTTTTTGTATTCTCATTTCCACTTATGTGGACAACTAATTGTCATCATCTTAAAGAAACTGATCAAAGACTTGATTATGCCTTTCATTTCTTCCTCTAGGCTAAATTACACTTCCCATTAAATTTTCTAATGATCCTTTGTCATGAAATACCAGAGATTATGATTAGTAGATCAGGTATCAGAGAACCTAGGATAGGATAGGTCTTGGAAGAAATCAGTCTGAAACCTGAATAGAATTAAAGCACTCGACTTGGTAATGATGATCATGTAAACCCCCTCCAAGCAGTTGAAGAAAAGAGAAAAGATTGGGACTTGGAATATCATCCTGGTTACCAAAATCCAAGGTTCATATTTTCCTTGGAAATGTTAAAGAGGCTTTTCTGGGTGCAGGGAAAATGTCCAGAGAACCTACATCGGGAAATCAAAGAAGGAATAGGGAGTACAGAGTCCTGAGAATAACGTTTCAAGGAAGGTATAGATAGGGCACTTGCCGGTCATGTTATAAAAACAGAAGTGTTCACAGGCACAGTTAGGGCATTTCTGATCTGTTGAGGGACCTCCTTCAGGAAGAGGCAGTTTGGAGGACAGATGATGATCCAGTACGCTCTTTCATAGCAACCCATTGCCTAAAGCTCATTCTCAGGGTACACAGAGATGACTTCTTCCTTACAACACTGTCTTTGACCTCTGGGGCCCCTTCCTGCCTTGTCTCCAATCTTTACCTCTCAATACCACCTCCCTGATGTGAGTCCTTCCTGGCCCTATAGAAAGTTAAATCTCTGTGAGATGTCTGGATGCCCAAATATTTAGAGGTCACGCCCTTGTTTCCCTCAGAACGAATCAGTTTCAGGTAAGATGTATTTGAATCCAGTGTCACATTCACTGCAAAGAAAGAAAATTTATTCTGATAATTAATCAATATTGAGAAATGTTAATTACATGCTATTAACAGGCAAGCAAAAGTTTACTAACATAAGAAATTTAAGATGGAAGAACTTTTTAGAGCGCACAAAATGGTCTCCCTAACAACATGTAAAAAGTCCAATACTGGCTGAGCAAGAATCACCAATGAGTAGATCACCATATTTTTAAAGATCTCCATGAAATAGTCATGCCAACTGAATCTCAGTGAAATCCCAGCTTGCAGTCTTGAAAACAAGGGCAGCTATGTCCCTAACTTTTTTCTTTCTCTTCCTTAACTAGATCACTGGAGAATGGGCAGTAGAAAATTCAGTTATTATCTTTTATAATAATTATTTTGCTTTTACTATGACTGTAAACTCTTACCACATTCAGTATTGAGCCTCAATTACATGCATGTAAGTCATGGACTCTCATGTTTCTCACGTTTCCTTAACAATTGAATCACTGAATGCCTCCCATAGGTAACTGTGGAAAAGGGAGATTCAGGAAAGTGTGGGGTGAGGTTCCCAATACAGAGTGTGCTCACACCGTTTCTGTTTACCTAACTTACTTTTTTTACTGCTCTTCCTCCTGATTAGGTCTACAGTTGCAGCAAGAAGCAATGCCAAAATAAGCAGCATCTTCCATGAAAACATCATGCTGGACTCTGAAATGAAACCACAGGCTCCCATTAAATCATGAAGCTAGTACAATATCAAGATTGTCTTTTTCATCTGAGCAGCTCCTGGAATTGGAAGAAGAGAGGAAATTGAGCCTCTCGAGGAGGCAGTTAGTCTGCTCCTTCTTGTATTGAAAATCAGAAGAGAGACTGCAAATTTATGCCTTAACTTAGTATTGGCTCCTCTCAGAAATATGCAATTTTTTTCTTCTTTCTCTTCCAATTGCATCACACAATCACTAGAATAACTTGAATGGCAAAAGGATAAAATTACCTAAGCCACAGCTATAAAGAGGGTGTTAATAAAAATTAGATTTTAATCCAGAAACAAAATCTTTGATGAGAGGAAAATGACAAAATGCTATAATAGTTTTCCCATCAGAAGATTTTGGAGATAAAGTGAAGACAGAGTCAATTATGAAAATTTAGTGTGCACCCAACAAAGAATACAGTGTTAGGCTCTAGTTGGCGGATGTAGGGAAAAAGAGGAGCAAGATTCCTAAATGTATGGAAAATCATCAGAAGGAAAAAAAAAATTTTTAAAGAATAACAAAATGAGTAAGTCTGGCTTGGTCTTAATAGTTATTTCCCAAACCAGAAAGGAACATATGGAATCACCCACATGAAACAGAAAAAGTTGCTGTTTTCTCCTTGACCAAAAGGGGCATGCTGATGGAATAAATCACATTCACAAGAGAGATGTTTGTGGCCAATAGAAATGTCTCCACATGGAACAATGCATGGCTGCTTTGAGTCATAGCCTCAGAAGATGGTTTTATTGCTTTCCCTTCCATTGTTCCTTTACTGCACCTGGGGCTGTGGGAACCATTTATCTGAAGAGCACATCTGCTGCATTTCTCCATCCATTAGCCCCTCTGTGGTAATCAGTGGGGAAGAAGCCAGACCTGAAGACAGAGATCAAGTAACCAAAGCCTAGCATCTCTTCAAGTGGTTGGGGAGTCAGTGACTTCCATGGGAGGGAAGAGGAGAAGGCAGAGGCCTTGGGGAGGAGAACAGAGTTAAAAGAGAATTATACTCCACTTAGGGATGAGGTTGGCTGGAGTATTTTCTTGTTTTGCTTGTTTGTTTGTTTGTTTATTGTATTCCTAAAAAATACTGGAACAAATTAAGAAGTAAGATAATTTTGCATATCCAACATTTTTCTTCTGTTGCAGAGAACAAAATAACTTTGACCAGGGCATGCATCACATGAACAAGATAAAAATGTTAGGAGATATTCTCAAAGATCAGAATCTTATAAATATCTATGCTCAATGGTAGAAAATGATGGGACTTATTTAACTTCTCAACATGTCGTTCTGTGGATACTTTCCAAATATGTTTATGAATTTAGATCCAAAATACATGGGAGACACATGTGGAATATCCAAGATTTTGGCCTATGTCTTCAGTGGCCTTTATTCACAATACAGACAGTGGGAAATCATGATGCAGGGAGTGATTTTCAACCTTTTTTTATTCATCCCTACAGGAACTGTCAATCTTTATAATTCTTTTTAATTTGGTGGATCTAGTTTCATCTTCACATTATTATATTTCCTAGAATTTCTTACATTTCCCAGAATTTACATTTTACACTATGATGGACTTTGAGTATCTACGATTGTTCCTACACAGTGCAAGGTTTAATATAAAATTTACAACCAATGACATTCAAGAAAATTTCAAAAACCAGATAAATTTTCCAGGAACTAGCATGTTAAAGTAGTAACAACAGGTGTTGAATACAAAACATCTATCCAGATTCCTTACCTACCACCTTCAGATCGAAAGTGGCCTCCTGGTAGACACCACCTTGTTCAAAAAGGCAGTGGTACTTTCCATCATCTGAAGGTCTGGCACTGTGTATCTGTAGGGTCACTCTGCCCTCATTGATGCTGTTATTCTCCAGCGTAGTCCTTCCTCTATACTCTGTCATTTGTTCCCTAGGAACATGGTCCCCATTCACATACACATGCACAGCTGCATGACGGTGGGACCGGAACCACCTCACCTCCATGTTCTGTGCGTCAGCCTTGGGGGAAAGGTAACAGTTTAGCTGTATGTCTTCTCCCACTCCAACAAAGATGGGCTGAGAAGGTCCAATCACTTTTAAGGAAGCTGTTTAATAAAGCAGACAAAGCACAATGGAAAAAATCAAAATGGAGCAAATAATATCATGAAGATCAGCTCTATGGGGTTTAGAAACCACAGGCATCCCACGGAAGCTGTGAGACCAAGGTCATCCTTTGGAAAGGTGGATGATTCAGATATTCTGGAAAGACATAGTCCTTGGGAAGAAATGTCCCAAGATGTGCTTGAGAAAAAAAATCAGTAATTGAACCCCCACCCACCCTTACCTATAATTTTGTTCAGTTTACAGATCAATAACTTAAAATTTTTGCAGTTAAAATTTTCAGAATAAAATGAGCATTTCACAAATTTGACCAGAGGATGCCTCTGCACCTCAGTCCCGATGTAACAAACCGCAACCTAACTTAGTATGGAAACTAAATGAAAGCCTAATTTAGGAGTACGAATATATGTTTGTAAAGAATAGCTGAGGAGCAGCCATGCTTCAGTCAATTATATGTAGCCAGATGTTCAAATTTTGCTGAAATAGACAAACACTGAGCTGTAATCAGTAGAGCTGTCTCTGTACCTCACTTCTGTTTTCCGTCCATAAATGCTGTCTGACCATATTGTTGCCCAGAGTCCTCTGAACATATTCTGGTTCTGAGGACTGCCTGAATTGCAAATTGTTCTTTGTTCAGCTAAATCCTGCTAAATTTAGTCTGTCTAAAGATTTTCTTTTAACACTTGATATCTATATAATCTTCAACTACGTCTTGATTTGTCTATGCCTCACTTTCTAAAATGATAAATTTAGTGTATTACTCCCCCAATCATAGAGTTGTGGAGTTAAACAAAATAGTCCTTATAAGGTACATGGATGACCATGCAGTGTGAACAGAGGCACACAGACCTGTGAGACTTGAGGTCACTTGAACCAATTCACTCTCTGACTAGATAATGGGGAGGGGTTGAAAATAAGTTCCAGGTAGACTTTTAGTAGCAAAATTTGAAGAATCTCCTCCCCTGCCTGACACACTGCAAAGGGAAGCTCTATTTTTCCACCTTGGTTAACTGTGGTCCCAGAAAGTAAGCCCAACTCAGGAACAAAATGACATGGGGTTGTAATTATTGTGCTCGAGAGCCCATGGGCATGTTGAGTTGGCTCAGAGAACTCAGAGGAGTGACTCTTCCCCTTACAATCTAATTGAGGCATACAAACATGTGTCAACCTGCTGCAAACACCAGCTTGACTTCTTGATACGCATCTCACAAGCTCTGTCAGTTAAGGTTTCAGTTGATCAGACACATTTGCTACCTGAGACAGAAGGGTCTCTGACTCAGGTATATCTCTCAGATTGCAGAGTTACCTTTGGCCTTCCCATCACCCTTCCCTTTATCTTTATGGTCTGTTGGGGTCAAAGGTGTTACAGAAGACTCTGACAAAGATTAAGGTGTGTTTGTCACCCTGGTCTTCCTTTAAATACTCCTACGTCAGCTGAAAGGTGTGCTTAAGATCACATGCATGCACACATTCCTGTAACAGGTGACTTGATGAAGAGTGGGGTATTAATGAAGGAACACATGAGGGATCCAGGTTCTTGTGCATTTGGGCAGGAAGCAGGATGGTTGTCAGGCTGAGAGCAGAGGCCACAGAAGGGAGGGCGATGGTAAGTAGGTAAAGGAGAAACTGAAAGGAGCTCTAAATCAGTTGGTTATTTTTTAAACCACTTATCTTAGGTACAGTTGAATAATACCTACAGTCTAATCATAAGGTTAAAAAAAAGAAAAAGTGGCTGGGTGTGGTGGCTCAAGCCTGTAATCCCAGCACTTTCGGAGGCTGAGGTGAGAGGATTGCCTGAGCCTAGGGGTTTGCAACCTGCCTGGGCAACTTAGTGAGACCTTGTCTTTACAGTAAAAATTTTTTTAAAAAATTAGCTGAGCATGGTGGTGCATGCCTGTAGTTCCAGCTACTTGGAAGGCTGATGCAGAAGGATCGCCTGAGCCTAGCAGGTCAAGGGTGTAGTGGGCGTAAGCATACCCCTGTACTCCAGCCTGGACAAGAGAGTGAGACTCCAACTCAAAAAAAAGAAAGAAAAAGAAAGAAAATTATTGCCCGATCCATAGGATCTCAGGCTGCACCCAGGAAGGAACAGCTCCCCCTTCCAATAGCCATGAGGTTAGGAGCCTACTGGAGTGAGGAGTAGGTGCAGGACCCATAGCAGGGTTAGAAGATGGAAATCCTGGATGCCACCTCTAGTTATCATGATGACGCTGGTCTCACTCACATTCAACATGTTTTAAAAGGGCTTCCAGATCCCCAGGTTTTCCTGCCATCCTCTACACACCTCAGTGCAACTCCCTTTCCTCTCACCACACAGAGCAGAGATGCTGCCGAGTTCCTTATAGGTGACCATTTAAGGCTCACTGGAGTCCTTATGAACCTCTAATGTGGCAGATTACACAATGAAAGTTCTCTGAAGGGGACTGTGGACATCTGTGGTTTTTCAATCACCTATGGTACTAACTGAACATAAACCTTGGTAAAGTTGTATCTCAGTTTCTTCTCTGGATCACAAAGTCACAGTAACACCCACATGCTGGGAAGTTGCAGAGGCTTCCCGTACAGGTTTGTGCCAGGATCTCCTACTTACCCATCTTGGTCTGCAATTTCTCTGGAAAAAAGAACAAGAATAACATATTAAGAAATTTGGTCTACTTGAACAATTATCATATTGACAGTACTAGAAAACTGACGGTGGGTGAAGGGGCAGGATTGGCAGTAGTGGGAAACTGCCATGGAGGGGCACACCTCATCTACAAGGGTAACTGCATAATGAACATTGTATACTTAACCCTGAATTGTGCCCCATATCTTTAAAACTAAAAAAAAAAAACTAAAAAGAAAAAAAGAAGTTTGGTCTAAGGGAATGGAGAGAGACTATTTCCAAAAAAAAGGAAATTCTACATTTTGTAGGAGGCTCTATTCTTAAAAAATGTAAATGAGGAAAAATAGTGTTCCTTTTTCCCAGATTACCATGTGGTGCAGTTGTTTTTTCCTCTTCTCTGTATAACAAAAATGTCTTCACTTCTATCTCCCCAAGATTCTGTTTGTTTCTGCTGGTATTTACTACATAAATTTTTAACTATTCGTTACAAAAAAAATACATATTTTTTAGATACTTTTATATTTTTATATAGACATAGGCAATTATCATCTATAGTTACAAACAAACTGAGAAATTGCATATATAATGTAGAGAGACTGTATATAATATAAAAGTTTATTTTAATATTAATATATAACATTTGCTTTTTTATTTATCCTTTATATGAATTATTATATATTTATGCCTAAATATAAAGGGCATCCCAAAAGTCTTAGAAATTCTTTCCCTATTCAACACTAAACACCCAAACCAAACAAAGGGGACTATATTTTCTATAGGTGTGAATTCTGTCTTTATCACTTGCTGGAGGAAAAAGACCCACTCTCTTCACCTGCAGCCTTAGAATTATTGTGGCCTGTTTGTAAATATTTCTGATAGTAAAATGCATCAGTATCTGCTCTTTCTGATCACTATATAAGTTATTTAAAGTCAATAATTTTTATGTGATTGGAAATAGCTATGAATAGATAGATGTAAACTTCATCATTGAATAGTAAATCATGAGAATTTTTACAACCATTAAAATTATTTAAAATAACATTTTTCAGCAATGCTATAATTTATGGTAATAAAAACATGACAATCTACTATGGTATTGGATTTTTTGTTGGTTTATTTGTTATTTATAAATGGGGCTATAATTAATATCATATTATGCATTCAGTTATCTCCATCTTTGATTATCTTCATATGAAAGATTTGTAAAAGTAATTGGCACAACCCAGCATTAAAAATTTAAGTTGAAGGAATATTGTTTTATTTCTCTTACAATGCAATGCATACTTGTGAATAAAAAGAATCAATGTAGAAGAAAAGGTAATTTCCAAAATAAGTGAGGTACCAGTAACAGCTATTCAAACTATAATGTATATGTTTTCAATCAAAAATGTTATATAGCTTTTAATGCATTTTACTATTTGTTAGATATTTCTCTGTATAAAAAATAAAAGGTACTATAATACAGTCCCTCGTATCTCTCCTGGTGATCAGAGCACGTTGGTCCTAGAGGGAGAACACTGACCTGGGATGTAGACAATTGATGCCTTCTTCTCAGTGAGGACAGGGTTATGGATGATGCAGGACACAGTCTCTGCAAAGTCATCCTGGAGCACAAGGGTGTCTTCCACATAGAACAGGCCATCTTCATCTGGGATGTGATTCTCAAACACTGTCAGCAACCTCTCTTCCCGGTTGTCTTTCCAATATACCAGGGGCTCTGGGAACCAGCCCCCTGCAGTGCACACAAACTGGAATCCACTTTCCCAAGATCCCTCCATGTGGATGTTAGGGGTAGACCCCATACCTGCAAAGGAAAGCTATAGCCCTCTGTCCTGCAGCTCACAGAGGCACAAATCATCGAGACCGACAGCCCACTAACTTTGCTCAAAGGGAGAGGGCAGCAGTTCAGGGGTCTGAAGAGCAGAAAAAGACTAAAGTAGTTGCATTGAAATTGGAGTTCAAATACACTTTATTTTCTCTCTGGTCTAAATCTTTAAATTTTACCATCCTACAAGTATATCTGTTCAGATACAGACAGGAGAATAAGAGTAGAAAGAGGAGAAGATGTGATTTACTCATGAATTCCTCTATGCCATGAACTCTGCCTTTTTCATCTTATAACTATCTGTATCAGGCACTTTGTTAGACATTTCAGATGATATCTAGGTTTCAATTTAGACAGAATATTTACTATAAAGTCAGAAATCACTTCCCTGGGCCTATTCTTCCCATTTTCTTTGCTGGTGCTTGTGATCTTGAGATGCAGTGTGATGAACTGCAGCATGTAAAATGGGAAGTTCCAGGAGAAGTTCTTTGTAACTAAATATTCTGTTTGGAGGGAAAAGGCTTTTGATAAATCCTAGTTTAGAACAATTCATGTATTCATGAAAATCTGTCTCTGTTCAACACTTAACTCCCAAACCCAAAGAAAGGGGACTATATTTTCCATAAATGAGAATTTTGTCTTTATCACTTGCTGGGAAAAAGATCCATTCCCTTCACTTGCAGCCTTAGAATTATTGTGGCTTGTTTGTAAATGCTGCTGATAGTGAAATGTGTCAGTATCTGTTCCCTACACCCCAGAAATACATGAATTCTTTCTTCCATTTTGAGTCACTTTGAATATAATAATAGTAATATTGGCAGTCACGGGTGCTACAGAAAAGGATGTTAGGAAACAGACTCCTGGGAGAGCAGAGAAAGAAGCAGCATCAGTTAATATCTCCAAAGGACTATTTCCTGGATAAGGTGAATGGAATTGCCTAATTTTCTCTTTAGCACATGGAGAAGCTATTTCTTTCAGGGAATCATATGATAGTTTACTTTTTACACATGTTTTCCCCATAAGACAGATCCAGTCTCCAGTTGTCCCCTTTATCCTCACCCCTTCCTGCTTAGCTAACATGATGCATTCTGCAGAACCTTGACATCCACAGTGAGTATGTCCAAAAGCATCTGTGAGTCTCCAATTTATTGAACGCTGGGATATGATAATCTCCATAAAGCACAATATTCTTAACCTTTATAGTCTCTTCGCTACCTTTCTAACTGGAAGCATTTCACAAAGGCACAAAGTTTTTGCATCTCAGTTTCTGCATAGGTAAGGTTGTGTAGAGAGCAACCAATACTCTGAGATATGGATTTGAGTAGTCAGCTGGCCTCATGCCACAGTTGGCTTGCTCTGCATACCAGCACTAGGTGGCACACATTCATGCTTCAGAAAAATTGCTAATAAATGCATGTCAAATAATCCTTTAAAAATTCAAAACTGTGCAAGTTTAATTTGGGGGAATATTTTAACAGTGAGCTTGCTTTGAAGACTCCAGAACATTTGCTTTCAAAGGAATAAGTGTGGAGGACTCAGTAGTGGGAATTGCCTTGATGACTCAAAGGGAATTATTTAGCAGGCATTAAGCTTATCACAAATAAACATACTTCTGCCTCTGAGACCCAGTGTCTTTTCCCTGATATTTACCTGCTACTTTGACCAGCAAGCTTGTTTCTGTATAATAGTTCCCATCCTGGAAGCGACACCAGTATTGTCCATTGTCGAAGGGTTGAATATCATGTATCTTCAGAGCCACACTTCCCTCTGCAATGTTGTCCTGTATCCACTCTACCCGTCCTCTGTACTCCTCCATCTGCCTCTCGGTCACCTCTGCTCCATCCTTATATGCAAACACCAGTGTGCTGGGCTCCAAGCGGTACCATCTCACCTCCATGTGCATGGCAGTCCTCTTGGGGAGCAACTGACAGGTGAGTAGGGCATCTTCCCCAACCCTGGCCAGGATAGGATGAGCAGGACCAATCACTCTAAAGTCATCTAAAAAATGAGTGGAAAGAAGACCAAGAAAATGCCAACCAGGGAACCAATGTCCATGTTTTGGAGTGCTCAGCCTACCTAAATGGAAGCACCTAGAGGGAAAAGGACTTTATTTTCAATGTTTTAGAGAACTCTAGAATGACGATTTGCACATTGTTTGCTACAGAGGCAATTTTGAGTACTGAAAACAAATATAGGTCGAAACTTTGTGATTGCTGGGTCTGTCAGTTAGAAGCTATGTGATTTGGGGACAAATCTATTATTCTCCATAAGACTTTAAAACTTGAAGTCTTAATTATGTTATCTCTAAGGTACTAACACAACCACCATGTCTGGGATGTTTTTATTCTCAAATAAGTTAATATGTAAATTGATTTTTAATTGGAAATTTTATTATTGTTATTGATGAACATCTTAATCACTTTCATAAAATTTTGGTAGTTAATTTGTTTATTAAATATTTCAACCTTCTTGAATTCTTCTTGTTCTATATAAGAAACTGGGCTCTTTTTGCTTTTTATTTTTTCTTGGAGAAAGCAAGAGTTCGGTCACTGGGACTATGTACAATACAGTTCTCACAAGGACATTTTGTGGTGGATAAAGGACAGTGGTTGTCTAGAGAGTTTGAGTCTTCCAATCAGATTCTAAGTCATGTCTGATCACCTCCTTATTATCTGAAAATTGAAGAGATGTTGAACAATTGTGTGTTAATAAGTGTAATAATTTCACATGTCATGTATCATAGCTGTTTCTTATCCTAAATGCTCCAAGATCATTTGTCCTTTCTCTGAGAAGATTCCATCCTCCTATAAAGGAACTGCGCCCTGCTTAGCTCCTGCTCAATATCAGATAGATGCTGCTCAAAAAGTTACTATAGAACTTAAGTGGATGTTGGTTCATATTCTTTATTAACAGAGTCTAAGTATGAAGCTGAAATTGAAGGTATTTCTGATTAACTATTAAGGTATAGGGAATGGCAGTATGAGCAAAAGAGAGGATGGCAGTCTCACTACTCTGCACCATTTCTGGTTGCTGAGTCTGGACCTCTGCCTCCTGATGTGCTGTCCAATGTTTTTGCCCACTTTCCCAAACTACATTTTCCTTGGGGCTGTGTTATCGTCCTCTGATGTTGAATTTTCATAATTCTTTCTCAAGATGCAACATTTTGACTAATACAATCCAGCTAGAGAGATTTCCAAGTCAGTTTCTTGAAAGCCTCCTTCTAGTTTCTTATTTCCAAGTATTGTTATGCTGCTTAATTTATGGTAAGGTGCAGCTGCTTTTCTTGGCCCCAACATGCTGCCTGCATGAAAATAGGAGAATGGATTAATAACTTAATACGTTCCAGGCATTGATTCAAGGACTTTTCATTCCTAAGTTAATCCTAAAGCCTGTGCTGGACTCTAAGACATAGGTACTATTGTTATTCTTGTCATAAAGGTAAAGAAATTAAGACATAAAGTACTGAAGTTGCTTTCCAAAGGTGACTCAGTTGGGAGCAGAGAAGCCTTTACTGGAACACAGGGAGGGGTCTTGAGCCCCCAGACCTACACTGTTAGATGTTGTTCTAGTCCTTTTAGTTCAGAACTCTGCATCTATACTGGCTCAGTGGGACATTGGCAAATACAGTAAAGGTAAAAAGGGAATCCTACCTTCCTGCTTCATAGTCAGCAAAATGAAGAAAAAAGAGGCAACTGCACCAGACAGACTGTATCCTGGAAAATCCACCATCCTCCCTGGAGCAAACACAAGGAATTATATAACTATGCCTAAGTGAGACTGCAACACACCCAACACACTCTGTGGTTTCCACTGGTTGTGCAGTCTTCATGAGGAGTCCACATCAACCCCTTCACAATTAAAATGGTTTTGTCTCCATTTCTCCACAGTTATTGATCATATCAGACTACTTATATTGTACTTTAAGCTGTTTTTAAAACACAAGGTACACTTTCTGATGGAAATTAAAAGCACTCCTTATCTAAAGGGACAATCATTTTATTTACACACACACACACACACACACACACACATTCCTTAAGTCCATCCATTGTGAGCATGCAGAAATTAGAGCAAGCTTCAAATATTTTTTCTTGTCTTCTGCTCCTTCACCCCACATAGTTCTTCTTCACTACAGTTTTTTCCATGTGGAGAAAAGAGCAGGAAGGTTCTGCACCCCCACACTGCAACCAGGTAGCCAACATTCAGACAACCCATGGGCACCGGGATGCCTTGGAAAGTGAAAGACAGAGTGGTTCAAATGGGGCTATAGAAGAAGATGGTCAGGGAAACTATCTTAAATAGTATTGTCTTGCAAACATGTAGGAGTGGCAGGACAGACAAACTCAATGAACTCACTGTACCAACCTAATAAAAATACTTCTACACAGCTAAAAAAAAATTGAAAACTTTTTACCAGGTCAAAGATACAGTGTGTGTTTTTTTGTATTGGAAAATGAAAAAAATCAGAGTAAAATAAGTCTATGACTTCTTGTATCTGATGTGTCAAGTATTTTATTGAGAGAAAACTTGCTTCAGAAGTTAGAAGAGCCAGCTAAGGAGTAATGCTGAGTCAATTACTTCTTCTACTTTCCCAGAAACTAATGCTATTGTGATTTTATGGGCAGAGAGAAAAAATCAACAGCCTGAAATAGAAATTAAGAATCAATTGATTCAGGAGGTTATTATTACAGAATTATTACTCTATTTACTTTCTAAAAGAAACATACTTTCACTTAAGATATCTCTAAGAAAACTGAGGAGCCCAGTAATACATAATACCTAAATCTAAAAGGGTACTACAATGTATATATGAAAATGAGATTGAGTTTTACAAGACAACACAGACCCCTTGCCCCCGATATTTATCAATCATTTCTCCTTAGACCGAAGGAATATTGTTGGCATCTCCTTGACTCCTCTTGTGAAAAGCAGAAACATTTTTTCACCAAATAAGAACCAAAAATGTCCGTGCCAAGCATCATTTCTCGATTATGTGAACTAAAAAGAATCCACACTTGCTACAAACCAATTTATAGGTTTTTGTTCTTTTAGGTATTTTTATGTCAAAGCAGGTAAAAGAAAGAAACTACAACTGAACTCAAAAAAATATTGCACAAATCAACGAGCTTTTGAAGAATGTTATAAAAATACATCCTACCATTCTCTGGTGTTCAGGCATAGATTTGTGAGAGAATATATAAGGGAGAAGAACAACCTTGGACCAATGGATACTCAATGGAGAAAGAGGCAGTTTTACCCTTAGAGGACATTTATCAATGAATGGAGACATTTTTGGTTGTCTCATCTGGGGAGGGGACACAAAATGAATAGAAATCAAGGACGCTGCTAAACATCCCAAAATGCAAAGGACAGGTACTCACAACAAAGAATTATCCAGCCCAGAATGTCGGTAGTACCAAGGAAAAACCCTGCATAGAGTTTGCTGTCAATGTTCTGAAAATCCTTGGCACGTTTTTTTGGTCAATAGATAACTGGAGTTAGATTTCAAACTTCAAATAAAAACGTTTTAATTGTAAGCCTCTGACATCTCTGTTTACTATTTGAATGTGCCACAAAAATCTTCTAAAATTTTAGCTGTTCTTATTAAATATGGTTAGCTTTGGTTTTGTCAAGATGTATGATCTAATATGTAAATATATATTTAACTTAATTTTCTGGGTAAAGTATAAGTGTTAAAATGCAATGACACATGACAGTTATGTCTATACATTAGTTGAAAAACAATTCTGATATTCAAGGGCTATCCTGCACTACGATAATTTATTTCAAAGAAAATAACAAATTACTACATAGCATGGGTCATTAGAATTTTACAGTGAAAAGCCTCGAAAGTTACATAGTCAAAATGTCAAGTATGCATAGCAATTAAGTGATAAGGCTATATTAATTTAATTCACAAAGTTTGAAGCTTATATAAAAATATAGATCTTAAAAACAGTCTATCTATACCTTGAAAACAAAGTTTAAGAAAAAAGCATATTTTCATAGAAAGAAAGCAAAATAAAAATAAGAGATAAGGTGATTTTGTTTCTACTTTGTAACCTTGAACATTTCACTTTGTTTACTCCCTTGACCCTTTACTTTCCTTTCTGGAGAAAATCATTTTAACATTTTTCGAGCTGTGCCATCACCATATGACAGACCAGGAAATAAAAGCTTAGAGACACAAACCTAACATCATGTGTGACAAATGATTAGAATGAACCTGGTTTTCTTATTTTTGGTCTGGTATCAAGCCTGCTTCATGAGAACACTATGAAGACTAAATGAGCTATGACAGCACTTTGAAAAATGTACTGTGGCATGTAAATATAGAGTATAAGTGGGAGGCAGTATAACAAGCAACAGTGTTGCCTTACAGGACATTGCCTTTGTCCCTATGTCCTACTTTCTCATCATAGTCAATTTCCCCAACCTCCTATGGCCGTCCTTCCCAGGGGCTTTCAAAACCACTCACGTGTCTTCCTCTCTCGGTCTTCTCACTTGGTCTCAGGTGTATCCTTTATCCACATAGCAGAGGATCAAAGACAGGTCAGAACTCTGGTAAGTGGGGATCAGAGACAGAACGGTGGGACAGCAAGAGATTGTACAGGTAGACCCCCAGCTCTCCTGGTGCATTAGGTGAAGGGAGGATTTAACACGCCTCACCCAAGCTGAAGGCAGAGCCAAGCTCCTGACACCCTCTGAAAATGAGATTCCAATCCAGATAGCACGTTCACCTCCTACCAGCTGTAATTCACTCAAAAGTGAAACTCAGAGGACGAGTGGACTTTGAGTGAGTTCACTTGTGAGTTCTTGGGAACTGCAGACAAAATTGTGACTTTTCCCTCCCCAGAAATCCAGGGTGCTCATGCAGAGGCTCATCTGACTCTCCACCCCACTAGTCTACACCATCTCCAGTTAGGTCTTCATGCAGACCTGCTGTCCCTCCAGCACCTCATGCAAATATCTGTCTTCTCCCTTCCCTCTGCCTCCTCACACACCAAAGATCCCCCAAGAAGCTAGTGCCAAGGTTCTACTAGAACATGGTATTCATAGAGCTGCAGAATTGACTGAATATCAAATGTCCCATGCCTCATTATACTGATAAGAAAAAAAAAGACCCAGAAAAAGAAACTTCCTTCTCCAGGATCAATGCACCATACCAAGGTCTTTTACGGGCTAGTTTATTGCTCTTTTTACATTCGTCCTTTATCTCACTTTGTTGGATAATAAAGGATATAATTATTATCAGATATCTGACAAAGACGTTTAATACGTTTCTCAATATTTGGGAGCACAAAGAGTATAAAGATAGGGATTACGGGCACATTTTTTTATTTTGTTTCAGCCAGATTTTCCTTTACATTCCCTTTAAGTCTTCCTTCCTTGAACTAGAGGGATCTGCAGATATAATCTCAGGATTTCAAGAGTTCTCCAGAATAATTTTTAATTTAATTTTAGATTGCAGTTTCATGTAATAAAGTCATATGCAACATTATGGTGTTATAATATTTGAGCTGAAATATCTTTCTCTTTCCTGTTATGAGCAACCCAAAATTGGGCCATCTAACTAGAGGTTACTATTCTTCTGTAAGTATTTCCCTCTCCATCCTTCAGTCAAAAGACCCTTCTCACTGTGGAGAATGAGAAGTTTGAAAAGAAGAGAAAAATAATTAAACATGGAAGAGAATGTGAGGGACTCTTTACCAAGTTTCCCTCTCAGAATAGAGAGACTGCATCCTGCTTCACCTCTGGTTCTCATAATGGTAGTGGTACCCACTAGTATCCCTCTCCTACAATGACACCAAAAAGTAACAGTAAGGGAAAGCTCCCAAAGGCAAGCAGCAGTAGGGCCTGGACAGCTCAATAATAATGAATGTTGGCTAGGCGCAGTGGCTCAGCCTGTAATCCCAGCACTTTGGGAGGCTGAGGTGAGAGGATTGTCTGAGCCTAGGAATTCAAGATCAGCCTGGGCAACTTGTGAGACCTCATCTCTACAATAAATCACAAAAACTAGCTGGGCATGGTGGCGTGCATCTATGGTTCCAGCTACATGGAAGGCTGAAGCGGAAGGATCGCCTGAGCCCAGCAGGTCGAAGTTGTGCTGGCCGTGAGGGTGCCACTGCACTCCAGTCTTGGCGACAAAGAGTTTGACTCCAATTCAAATAATAATAATAATAATAATAATAATAATAATAATGAATGCTCGCTTCCTAAAATGCTGGCATGGAAAGTTCCAACAAAAGGAGTGTGGCATTATGGAGATAACAGTCATCATCACCAGTGTGGGAAGAACAGTGATGACCAAGAAGCACAACAGGACTATGACATACAGTGGGAGGTAATGATGAAAAGGAGAGCCTTCCACACCAACACTGCACCACCTCCCACCTCTGAACTAGAAGTAACAGGTAGGGGGTGGAGTCATTTTAAAATTAACTTTGTGAAAGTCACTCAGTTTATCTGGAAATTACCAGACTAATTCCTGTGCTATAAGACATAATAGGGCTTTTCATAAAAATTGGAATCTGTAATAGGAAAATAGAGAAATTCATTTTTTCCGCATGAGAGTGTTTGTAAAAATACACCACCCACTGTACACAGTCTGAAAGATCTTGATGGTACACAGTATTGGAATTCTTCCAGGAGTCTTAGTATACATTTTGAATTTTTGTTTATAGTCAGTCACATTAGTACCACTGACTGCTAAAAAGAAGCTCTGTTTAAACTCTTGTGCATTTTTTCTCAAAAACCATTTGTACACACTTTCTCAGAAATGCACTCATGTTGAGATAAAGAACTCTGTCCTAAATTATCCTACCTATTGGTTAGGACATGTTGGTAGGTGGGAGAGAAAAAAAAAGTCACACACTCTTTGCCAAATGCTCACAGCACAGGGCAGAGGAGTCATAAATAACACTGGCCACCAGAAGGCAGCAGAGACATTCTCACTGTAGATCTTCAGGAGATTTTCTTCAAGACATGATTCACTCACAGTGACTTTTAACTTTTTCAAATGTGCCAGCAGATGACAAAAGAAGCCTGAGTTTCAGATGCCTGAGATTTTCATTCAAGATTTTCTGTAAATTTGGGCATGCATCACTTTGGATATGATACGCCTGTTCATTTCCGGTGACTAAATTTTCTTAGTTTTAACATAGGGATAATATGTACACAACTCACATTAAAGTACTGTCACAAGGACAGAATGAGAATATCATGACACCAAATCTCTATTTAGATATAAAGTGTCATTACTGGGAGTACAGGGTTTGGAAAGAAGGTAGATAGCGAACTAGAGAAGTAAAAAAATGAGAATAAGAAAACAATATTAATCTAAGAGATGTCAGGAGTCTTTATATAAATATGGAGAAATTCAGGATGGCCATCAGCTTCTCCTTGAAGAACTACTGAAAAGTTTTTTTTGAGAGCTGTTAGATCAGAAAAATAATTTATTCTGTGGAACCCTTCAGCAAGGGACTTATGAATATAGACTTCTTTCAGGGAAAGGAAAGAAAAATCAGCAGCCCTTATCTCTGAGTGGCATAGTGATATGTCATTCCAGAGTCCTCTTGGTTTTTTTCCTATCCTGAGGAGAGAAAGCACAGGCAGAATCCCTGAGATGCCCACCAGATGCTGGGTCATAGGCCTGGCACTCCGCAGAGCACTGAGGGGAGAATGGTGCTCACAGGTGAATAAAGTTCTTTCCTCACCATGTGACCACAGTCCAGTCAGCACCTGGGGAAGGAGTTCCAAGCTTTATATCTCTTTATCCTAATTTCTCTTTACACCCTTGAACCTCTATAGACAAGAAAGTATCACTCATGGCTGTTGTTTACAAGAAGCCTGAGCCTCTACATTATTGTTTGAAATAATATGTATTGGATTTGTTCCTTTTGCAAAATTATTTTTCTCACATACAATAGAATATAGCCATATTTGAAGAGGAGAATGATTCTCTCCCTTAAGGTAATATTTGAACCTGAAATGATGGGTTCAGGTTGGCCTTTATAAGGTCAGTAAGTGATGGAAGCACATGCCAGAGGGGGTTATGGATGCAGGAGGACAGTTCAATTGACTACAGGGAAAATCAACAACCCTGACCCCCACAGGGTAGGGTCTCCAAATTATAATTAGTCTGGGGATCAGCTCAAGTCCTGTAGGGGTAAATACAAGTTATTTTATATCTATGAATATATTGGAGGTCCTTCTGTGATATCTCAGAGTCCATAGATCTCAGCTCACTCTCACCTAAGATTCCTAGGCTCAAATGATCCTCCCATCTCAATCTCCCATGTAGTTAAAATTACAGGTACACACCCCCACACCCAGCTATTCTTTTATTTTTTTCTCTTTTGTAGAAATAGGGTCTCATTATGTTGCCCAAGCTAGTCTCAAACTCCTGGCCTCAAGCAATTCTCCCATCTCAGTTTGCCAAATCACTGAAATTACAGGTGTAAGCTGCCGTGCCCATAGTTCAGAATCCACAGAGATGGAGGTGAAATGAGAGCAAGCTATCAGGAAAACAGCTCTGAGTGCTCAATGGTGTGTGTGCCTTCTTATTCTAGCTCTCCCTTATCCAGAGTCACCTTGCTTGCCCTTAGCAGGGAACACAATGGATATGGAGTTGGTCTTCCTCTCTTGAGACATCCAGGGCTTAGGACTGTGACAGCATTCTGCAAATCAAATGAAAGCACAACATTCCCATCTGGCTAAAACCTGAGGAAGAAAGAATCAACCACAAAGATAGATCCTATGAACTGAGGAGTAATTGAAAGAGGAATAAAGAAGATTGTGATTCCAGGTGCAGCGGCTGGTGCCGCAGCTGCTTGGCTGAGAACCTAGCAAATCCCAGGATGCAGAAGCCAAGTGCCATTTCTTTTTCTTTTTTTTTAATCAACAAACCCTTCCTGGGAAGAATGCTGGGAGAAACTGTCTAAGTGGGGGCTTGTGAGCAAGTGACCAGGACTCTGGTGCAGCAGCAGCTTCTCTGCTTCACCTCTGGCTCTTCCCAGGTAGCAGAAGAAAAGCACATTATTTATTTTTTAATGGGCAAAAGTTTTTATGTGAAAAAGCAATGGGGAGAAACCGTCGCCCCAGGCTCTTCATCATCATTGCAGCAGGAGAGAGACTGCCAGCTTCTGGCTTTGCCTCACCACTTCAGCGCCTGACAGGGCAGTGGCAACAGGAGCTGTGAAGGGAGTACAGAGGCAAAGTCCCACAGAAAAGGACAAGAGAGGCACCCCACCACCATCTTGAAAGTGGGGCAGGAAAGTGCTCCGACTTGCTCAACAGGGAGCAACAGACACGATCTCTGTGACTGGTAGATCAGCTACTCAGGGATTGATCATGACCCAGAGAGAATATCCTGAAAGCACAAAGGTTGGAAGAACCTGATGAGTGCTGAATTCCAGGCGCCCCACCCCCTACCCTGATTCAGCCCCCAGACAAAGGGTATGGCCAGAAAAGGATGAGGAAAAACATCAAAGAGATCAGTAAACAAATCCAGAGCCCAGAACAGGGAAGAATACAGAACTGAGCAAACATCAGAAGGGAAAACCTCTCCCACTGATAGAGAAAACAGAAATAAAGAGAAAAACAAGAGATATGTCACAAATGAGGAAAAATCAAAGGAATACCTCAGGCATTTTCAAGTGTATCAAAGACAAAATTCCTGAAAAATCAGATCTTGGTGACAAAACAATAGAAGTCACCAATGATTGGTCCCAAAATATGACAGGGACTGGGGAATGGATGGAAAGAGTGAATACAACTCAAGAAAGACAAGATGCAACCCATTGAAAGAACTTGTAACAGAGATTTTGGCAATAAAAATTTTCATCCAGGACAAGCATGGAAAGCAGAATTAATCTAGCTGAAGAAAGAATCACAGAACTTGAAGACCAGAACATGGAATTAACCTGAACTGTAAAAAACATAGAAAGAAGACTCAAAAAGAAAAAACAAAGCCTACAAGAGATGTGCGATTATATCAAGAGGCTGAAACTATGCCTGACTGGTATCCCAGAAGAAGAAAGGGAAATGGAGAACAACTTGGAGCAAGTATTCCAGGAGGTAATCCAAGAAAACAATCCCCATCTCACCAGAGATGTGACCAGCCAAGCACAAGAGATACAGAGAACCCCCACAAGACATCAAATGAGAAGACCAACCCCTAGACACATAGTAATTCGCCTACCCAAAGTAAGCACAAAAGAAAAAATTCTAATGGCAGCAAGAGAGAAAGGTCAGATTACTTCCCAATCAGAATGGCAGCAGACCTTTCAGCAGAAACACTACAAGCAAGAAGGGACTGGAGCCCTATATTCAAAATCCTCAAAGATAAACAATTTCAGCAAAGAATTTCCTACCCAGCCA
>CAUYQG010161650.1:0-28830 GCA_963574415.1 Tarsius wallacei | reverse complement strand
TTGGTGAGACCTCATCTTTACAATAAATCAAAAAATTAGCGCCTGTAATTCCAGCTACTCGGAAGGCTGAGGCGGAAGGATCGCTGGAGCCCAGCAGGTCGAGGCTGCGGTGGCCGGGAGCGGCCACTGCACTCCAGTCTGGACGACAGAGTGAGACTCCAATTCAAAAAAAAAAGATCCAATTGAAATTGTATACTTGAAAAATACAAGAACCCAAATTAAAAGCTAGTAGATGAGCTCAATAGCAGAATGGAGGGAACAAAAATATATCAATGAACTAGAAGATAGAGCATTACAGATTATAGCTTCCTAAACCTGAAAATACAAAGTATGAAATGCTCTAGAATTTGAAAAAAAAAAGAAATTTTAAATACTTCTAGATGCAAGCATTTTAAACGAAAGATACTTAACCTGCATCCACTCTGAGCAATAAGGAAAACAGATCATTAAATAAAAAAGGAAAGAATAGAGCCTCAGATACTTGTGAAACCACAACAAAAGACTGGAATTCACTTCAGAGCAGCTTCAGAAGGTAAATGAAGAGGCAGTGCTGGAAAATCATTTAAATAAAGAACGACTGAAAAATGATCAACTTTGCCAGTGACATAAATCTCCAGATTAAAAAAAGCTGGGTGAATTCTAAGCATAACTGACTCCAAGAAGTCCATGACAAAATACTTATAATTATAAATCTGAATAATAAAAAGAAAGAATAAAATTCTGAAAGTAGATAGAGAAAAACAAAATCTCATCTTTAGGGGAAAACATTTCAATGGGTTTCTCATCATAGACTCTGGAGGCCAGAAGTGGCACAATGCGTTTCATGTGCTGAAAGAATAGGTCTACCTAGAATTCCACACTCAGTGGAAATATCCTTCAGAAATGAAAGAGAAAATGAGGAAATTATTAGATGGAAGAACAACTAAGATAAAATTTCACCAGTTCATCTAACCTAAAATTAAAATTAAAATATTTTTTCAAACATACAGAAAATCATAAAAATAAGGGACCTAGGAATTTCAGGAAAGAAAAAATAACACGGCAAATAAAAATACATAGAAATGTACTATGTGTTCCTCTTGAGATTTCTAAACTATGTTTGATGGTTCAAGGAAAAATTTTAGCAATGTGTGATATAATTCTAAATGGCCAGAGAAAATACAGAAGACAATTATATTATAAATGAGAAAAAATATAGGGACATAAAGGGAAGTAATGTTTTTACACTCCATTCAAATTGGCAAAATAATGACACAGGAGACTGTGATAAGTTGTGTACATATCAGGTAACAGCTAGAGCAAACACTGAAAGGGCTATCAAGAGAAATACACTTACAAAACTATAAATAATTACAAATTGTATTCCAGAAAAATAACATTCAGGTAAACCATAGGCAGGCAGAAAAAACCTGAGAAGTAAAAAATATAGAGAAAAACAGAAAACAAAAATTAAAATTAAAATAGCAGAAAAAGCCCAAACATGTCAATAATTATATTAAATTAAATAGTTTGCATATGCCAGTTAAACAGTCAGAGATTAGCAGAGTGAAAATATGACTCAACTACATGGTGTCTACAACAAGTTTTAAATATAGCTAATATAGCTTATAGGCAGGTTAAAGTAAAATGATTCAATAAGTTGTATTATGTAAACATTAAAAAATTAAACAGGAGTGGCTATATTAATACTAGGTAAAATTTACTGCAGAGTAAAAATAAATAAAGACAGAAAGGGATACTACAACCAAGAAAATAACATCCTAGACGTGCATGCACTAAACAGTAGAGCTGCAAGTTATGTGAAGCAAAAAAATGATATGATTAAAAGCAGAAATAGACAAATCTACAATTATAGTTTGAGATTTCAATATATCTCTTCAACAACTAACAGAAAAACTAATCAAAATCAGAAAACGTGTAGAATAACTTAACAACGCCATTGACCAACAGGGTTTATTCAACATTTATGGGACACTGGATCTTGCAATGACATAGCATACGTTATTTTCAAGGGCTCACAAAATATGTACCAAGATAGACCAAAACCTGAGCCATAGACAATCTCCACAAGTGTAAAGGAATTTTAATCATACAGTGTGATATTTGACTGCAATGGAATCTGTCTAGAAATTGATTACAAAAAGATAAAAATCTCTACATACTTGGAAACTAAACTGCACATTTCTAAATAATATATGGGTCAAAGAAGAATCCCCCACAAAATATTTTAAAGTCTGTTGTGCTGACTGAAAATAAAAAGATAGCATGTCAAAATTTTTTCTTCTCCTACTATAGTAATGTTTTTTTTTTTAAAGGAAACTATCATAAATCAATAAGGTAAGCTCCTGTCTCAAAACCTTGGAAGAATGAAAGCAAAATAAATTCAAAGTGAACCCAAGGAAACAATAAAGATAAGATCAGAAACCATTACAATTGAAAGTAGAAAGACAGGAAGGCTGAGGCGGAAGGATCGCTGGAGCCCAGCAGGTCGAGGCTGCGGTGGCTGGGAGCGGCCACTGCACTCCAGTCTGGGTGACAGAGTGAGACTCCAATTCAAAAAAAAAAAAAAAAAGAAAGTAAAAAGACAAAGGAAAAAAAATCAATGAAGCAAGTAACTCTTTCTTTGAAAATATAAATAAATTGGCAAACTTATAGCAAGACTGACAAAAAAGAAATGAGAGGTAACAAAAATCACCAATACCAGAGGAAAAAAACAGGATATAGCACTTTAGACCATGCAGTCAAAAGAGATGACAAAAGAATAATAGAAACAATTCTAGATACATAAATTTAACAACTTAGATGCAATTAACTTCTTTTTTAAAATACACAAACTGCCAAAATTCACTTGATGTGAAAGTGAGAATTTCAAATAGTAGCTACATAGTAATAAAAAATTAAATATGCTCTTTTCTTTCAAGTATTTACTTATTTTAAATTGGTGTATAAAATTGTATGTATTTATCATATACAACATGATATTTTAAAGTATATATACTATGTGTAATGGTCAAATCTAGCTAATTAAAATACTTTGCATCATACAATTATCATTTTATGGTAAAAACATTGGACATACACTTTATTAACATTTCTCAAATTACAGCATATTGTCATTAACTGTAGTCACCACACTGCACAATAGATATCTTGAACTTATTGCTGCTATCTAACTCTCATTTTGCATCATTTGATCAACATCTTGCCAACAACCTGTCCTCCTCATCCACACTCAAACACCCCAATCCCTGGTAGCCACCATTTTATTCTCCAATGATTATTTCACTTAGAATGGCCTCTAGGTTCATTAATGCTGTTGCAGATGATAATGTTTTATTATTTTTTATGGTTGAATATACCACATGTGTGTTTTTCTCTCTCTCTCTTGCTCAGAAAACTGTCCTCTCCTTCCATTATGTGAAAACACAGTGAGAGATCTTCATCTGTGAACCAGAAAACAGGCCCTCACCAGACAATGAATCTGCTAGCACCTTGATTTTGGAATCCCTGGCCTCCAGAACTGTGTTAAATAAATTTTTGTTGTTTATAAGTCTTGCTGTTATGGTAGCCCAAGCAGACTAAGGTAGTGAACACACTTAATGGTGGAAGACTGAATGCTTTTACTCTTAGATCAGGAACAAGTGAAATATTTCTGCTCTTCTACTCTTATTACTATCATGTTGGAAGTTCTAGAATGTGCAATGGTTAAGAAAAGGAAATAAAAGTTTTATAGACCAGAAAGGAAGAAAACTATCCCTTTTTGGTGATGACATCGTCTTCTTAGAAAATCTAAAAAATCTCAAAAATATTCTAGAATTAATGAGTGAATTCAGCATGGACACAGTATACAAGATAAACATATAAGATTCAATTATATTTTTACATACTAGCAATAAAATTGGGGGCACCACAATTAAAAATACAATATCACAGTCACTCAAAAATGAAATAGTGAAGTATAAATTAAACTGAACATATACAAGACTTGTATGCTGAAAACTACCCAAGATGATGAAAGAAATCAAACAAGTTCTGAATAAATGAACAGAGATAATGTTTATGGGTCAGAATCTTCAACATAATAAAGATGCCAGTTGATCCAATTTGGTATAAAAGTTCATCTGGTTCTTATTGTGATTATTAATTTTATGTGTTAATTTGACTGGGCCAAAGGGTGCCTAGACATTTGGTTAAACATTATTCTAAATGTGTCTGTGAGAGTGTTTCTGGATCAGATTAACTCTGAATTGGTAGACTGAGTAAAGCAGATCACTCTCCTCAATGTGGGTAGGCTTCATTCCAGTCTTTTGAAGGCCTGGACAGAGAAAAAAGGCTGAGTAGGGGAGAATCCACTTTCTCTCTTCCTGTCTTAGAGCTGGGATTGTGGTCTTCTCCTACCCTCGAGACCCAAGTGGGAAGGAAAGACCTCCTAAGGGACTGGGAATGACAAAGGATGGTGACACAGAACAGCAGACTTGCCTATGGACATTACTCCATAGTATCAACTCATACCTGTATGCCACACCTACCACACCTACCCAACTACCCAAGACGTTTAGAGATTCAAGTTTTACCATAATTCTAGGCTCACATTTCTATATATATATATATGTATATATATATATATATATATATATATGGATTGTTCCCTATTATTGCTAAGGAGTATCACACGGTATGGGTGTACTGAAGCTGATTTATCATTCACCTATTGAAGACTGGATTATTTACGGTTTGGGGGCTATTACAAACATAACTTCTATAAACACTTATGTATAGGTTATGTGTAAGCATGGGTCTTCATTTCTCTAAGATCAATGTCTGAGAGTGCAGTTGTGGAATCACATGGCAGTTGCTGGATTTGTTTAAGAAATTGCCAAAGTAATTTTCTGGGAAGTTGTATTATTTTATATTTTCACCAGCAACATCTGAGTGATTCTTTCTCCACAGTCTTATTTGATGCTGTCACTGCGTTCTACTTTAAATATATAATAGGTATCTAGAAATAGCTTATTTTGCTTTTATTTGTTATTTTCCTACTGGCTAATGTCTTTTCATGTGCTTATTTGTTATTTGCATATCTTCTTCATTGAATTCTCTCATGATTTTTGTCCATGTTTTGCTTTGTTTTTACTGTTGAGTTCTAAGACATCTCTCTATATTCTAATAGTCCTTTGTCCTATATAGGTTTGCAGATATTTTCTCCTTTTCTGTGTCTTGTGTTTTCATTCTCTTACCAGGGTATTCCACAGCAAAAGTTTTACATTTTAATAAAATCAAATTTATTATTATTTTTTTTCTGGAAATCTTCTTGTTTTTGTTTTAAAACTAAGAACTTCTTACCTGGTTTTAGAGCCTAAAGATTTTTTTTTCCTATTTTTTTCTAAAAGTTTTATATTTTTGCATTTTACATTTAAGTCTGTGATATATTCTAAGTTAATTTTTGTATAAAGTATGAGACATATATTGAAGCACTTTTTTTGGTCTATTAATGTTCAATTACTACAGCAACATTTGTTAAAAAGACAGTCTTTAGGCAACCCTTTTGGGTCCCCTCCCATTATGGGAGCTTTTCTGTCCTCTCAATAAATCCTGCTTTCAAAAAAAAGTCTGTATTTTCTCCACAGAATTGCTTTGACCTATGTCAAAAATAAGTTGGATATAGTTGTGTGAAAATAATTATGGGGGTTTTATTGTTTTATTTAATTTCTATCTCTCTGGTAATACAACAGTCTTGTGTGATCACCGTAGCTACATTTTACATTTTTACAATTTATTTTTCTCACTTTATTCTACTTTTTCCAAATTGTTTTACCTATTCCAGTTCCTTTGATTTTCCATATAAACTTGAGAATACTGTTGTCTTTATTTTGATAGCTGTATTACTCAGGGGTCTCCAAAGAAGCAGAACCAATTATAAGTATATATGTATACAAAATAAGGAACTGGTTCACTTGATTACAAAGATTGAGAAATACCAAAATCTGCACTTACAAACCAGAGACCCAGGAAAAATAGTATGGTTTTAGCTCAAATTCAAATCCTTAAAAGCAAGAGAGCTGATGGTGTAACTTCAAGACCAAGTCTGAAAGTCCAAGAAGATAGAGATCTGATGGTACTAGTTCCCAGTAGGTACTAGGTCTCAAAGGTAGGAGAAGACCACTATCCCAGCTCCAAGGTGTGCATGTTTGGAGCTTGTAGTGGGTGGTATGTAAAACTGGACCATTCTGCCTTGCTAGGAATTGTTCATAAAAGCCTCATTCTCCTCCCTTTCTCCCCACCCACTTGCTTGGGACTCTTGACTGGCACAGTAATCCCAGAAGAGTGACTCCCCTCTTAGAAAGACTAAAGCAACCATACCCTCATAAAAAGACAAGTAATGTAACCATTGGGGTCCTGGGAATTTCTGGTAGAATTTGGTGCCCTGAACCCTCTTATTAAGATATCAGATCCCAGAGTGAGAGTAACAGGTCAATTGGCCAAGAGAGAAAGCTATTTGTTTTTCTTTTGAACTATGAAAAGACCCTGTCTGTGAATACATCTTAGAAAGAAGAGAGGAAGGATGTCGATGGAACTTTTTTTCTGTTTTCTGCAAAAGTGTTAATAGTTCAAAGAGTGAAACCTTTTGTGTTGGTTGATATCCCTCAGGAATAAGCTGGATCTCCAATGTTTTGGAGATGCTTTGAGTCTCAAAAATGGATAATCAGAAAAGTATTTTTTGTTTGTGTGTTTATGTATCTCTGTTCTGATTTTTAATTAAACTCCAAATTTTGTTTTACTTACTCTTGGGGAAAAAAAAGAAAGAAAGATCACAAGTTAAGAGCCTACCAAATCACCTAAGGGAGATGGAAAAACAAGACCACCAAAACCCTAACTTCAATAGAAGACTATAGATCACCAAATTAAAAGCCCAAATTCAGGGTTAGAAGACAAACATATCTTTTAAAAAACTAAGGAAACAAAAAGTTGATTCTTTGAAAGGATAAACAAGATTGATGGGCCCCTAGCCAGAATGACCGAGATGAGAGAGAGAGAAAGAGAAATCCAAATAATTACAATCAGAAATCAAAAGATAAATTCACAACTTAAACATGAAGAAATATAAAAGATTTTAAGAGATTGCTATGCATACCCATTTAGAAACAAACTCAAAATGAGAGGGAAAACGGAACTCACATACATTACACCTGAAAAAATACACAGTTACTACACTATGTCACCCAAACAGTATCAAAACCAAGGTAATCTATTCAGTGAAACAATACTTATATCGAATAGAAAAAATAGGTGCCTTTCTGACATCACACTATTTCCCAAGATTGAAACAAGAAGAAATTAAGATTCTAAATTGACCATTAATTCAGAAAATTGACTCCATTGTAAGAAAATTACCTACCAAAAAAAAGTCCTGGACAAGATGTATCTCCAGAAGAATTCTATGAAACATACAAGAAAGAGTTAATACCAATCCTACTGAAAGTATTTGAGGCAATACAGAAAGGTAGAACTCTCCCTCAAATCATTTTATGAAGCTAACATCATACTGCAACTCAAACCAGATAATGATACAACAACAACAAAAAGAGAACTACAGTACAATATTCCTGATGAACGAGGTTGTAAAAATCTTCAACAAGACTCTAGCAAATTGGATCCAATAACACATTTCAAAACATTCACCATGACTAAATAGGCTTTATCTCCAGGATGCAGCGCTGGTCAACATCCACAAAACCATAAATGTAATTAAATATATCAACAGATGTAAAAGAAAAACCACATGGTTATATTATTAGATGAGAAAAAAGATTTGATAAAAATAAAGCATCCTTTCTTGATAAAAACCCTTGAACACCTAGGCATAGAGGAAACATAACTCAAAATAGCAAGAGCCAGCTATGATAAACTCACAGCCAACATACTGCTAAATAGACAGTAATTGAAAGTATCTCCCCTGAAAACCAGAAAAAGACAAGACTGGTCACTCTAAATCCTCCTGTTCAATATGGTGTTGGAAGTCCTTGCTATAGCAATCAGACAAGAGAAGGAAATCAGGGGTATGCAAATAAAAAAGAGAAGTCAAGCTATCCCTCTTTGCTGATGATATAATCTATACCTTGAAAGTCTAAGACAATCTGTCAAAAAAACCTTGCACTGATAAAGGCAAAGTCTCAGGGCACAAAGTAAATGTGCAAAACATAGTAACATTCTTTGATACCGAAAGCAAACAGGCAGAGAACTGAATTAAAAGTACAATTCCATTTACAATAGCCACAAAAAAATGAAATGCTTTGGCATCTTTCTAAGGAGATAAATGAAAAATCTCTATAATGGAAACTACAAGACATTACTCAGAGAAATCCAAGAAAACACAAACAAATGGAAAAATATTCCCTGCTCATGGATTGGAAGCATCAACATTGTTAAGATGCCCATCCTACCAAGGGAAATCTTGGTAGGATGGGCAGATGCAAGGCAACTTCCATTAAATTATCAACATCATTCCCCTTAGGCCTGAAAACAGCAATATAGAAATTCAAATGGAAACATAAATGGCCATAAATGGCCACGAATAGCCTAAACAATCCTTAGAAAAAGAAACAAAGTGGAAACTATCATATTTCCAGACTTTAAACTCTATTGTAAGACTACAATAATTTTTAAAATATGTTATTTGGTATAAGAACAGGCATATAGGCCAATGAGATAGACTAGAGATTCCAGAAGCAAAACCTCCATTTCTTTTTAATTTGTCATATTCTTTTTATTTTAATTAATTTTTTTATGTTAAGAATGTGAGTACGATTCAGTGTTAGGTATACAAATGTCCATTATACAGATACCCTTGCTGATGAGGTGTGCTTCCCTGGCAGTTTCCCATTACTGCCAAACCTGCCTCTCCTTCTCTGACAGTTTTCCACTACTGCTAATCCTTTTCTTAGAGTATTATGATAATTGTTCAAGACCTACTTATAAGTGAGAACATGTGATACTCAGTTATTTGTGTCTGTGATAGGTCACTCAGTATTATAGACCACCCAAGTTGCTGTGAAGTTCATGATTTTGCCCTTCCTGATGGTAGTGTAATATTCCATTGTGTATTTTTACCACATTTTTTTTTATTCAGTTCTCTTTCTATGGGCAGCATGGTTGATTCCATGTTTTTGCTATTGTAAATAATGCTGCAATAAAATTGCATGTGCAGGTATCTTTTTCATAAAGTGATTTGAGTTCCTCTGAGTATATTCCCAGTAGGGAGATTGTGGGTTAGAATGGAAGGTCAATTTTTAAATCTTTTAGGAGTAGTTAAACTGTTTTCCACAGAGGTTGTATTACAACCTGTACACTATGCTTTCACTAACAGTGTTGAAGTGTTCTCTTTTCCCTGCACCCTCTCCAGCATCTGTTGTTTTTTGAGTTATTAGTGATGGTCATCCTGACTGGAGTTAGGTGGTATCTCAGTGTGGTTTTAATTTGCATTTTTTGATGGCTAGTGAGGCTGAGCACTTTTGCATGTATCTGTTAGCTGCTCATATGTCTTCCTTTGAGAAGTGCCTATTTATGTCTTTCTCCCACTTTGTAATGGGGCTGGTTCTTTTTCTTTTCTTTTCTTTTTGGCACATTTGAGTCTCTTATAGATACAAGATAGTAAGGCTTTGTCAGCTATACACCTGGCAAATTTTTTTTCCAGTCTGTGGGCTGTTTCTCTTCTATCTTAGTGGCTTCTTTGGCTTTGGAGAAGATTTTCAGTTTGATAAGGTCCCACTTGTCTATCTTATCTCTTATCACATTGGTACTTGGGGTTTTGATCAGGAATTGGTTGCCAGTTCCATTTTCCACAAGAGTGTTTCCTGTATTTTCTGAAGTTCTTATAGTTTGAAGTTTTACATTTAGGTCTTGGATCCATTTATAATTAATTTCTGTGTGTTGATAATTAAGGGTTTTCTTTTAATCTTCTGTACGTGGTCAGTCAGTTTTCCCAGCACCATTTACTGAATAGGTTCTCCTTTCCTGAGTTGAAGATGAACTGGTTGAGAAATGAAGGTTTTTCTTCTGGAATCTCTATCCTTTTCCTTTTGTCTATATGCCTGTTCTTGTACACATACCAGGCTGTTTTGATTATTGTAGCTTTATAATAAAGCCTGAAGTCTGAGAGTGTGACATCTCCCACTTTGTTTGTTATTTTTGCCAAGGATTGTTTTGGCTACTTGTGGTTGTGTATGCTTCCATATGAATTTCTGTATTGTCATTTCTAGGTGTGAGAGGAATGCTGCTGGTAATTTAATGAGTATTGTGTTCAATCTATAGATTGCCTTGGGTAGGATAGACATCTTAACAATGTTGATTCTTCCAATCCATAAGCATGACATATTTTTCCATTTGTTTGTGTCATCTTTGATTTCTATGAGCAGTGTTTTGTAGTTTTCATTCTAATAGTCTTTCACATCTTTAGTTAGAAAAATGCCAATATATTTCATTTTTTTGTGACTATTGTGATTGGGATGGTGCTTTTTGTTTGGGTTTCTGTTTGTTTATCATTGGTGTATAGGAATGTGACTGTCTTTTGCATATTTATTTTATACTTTGAGACTTTGCCAAAGTCCTTTATCAGTGCAAGGAGGTTTTTGGCAGATTTTCTTGAGATTTCAAGGTATAGAATCATGTAGTTTGCAAAGAGGGATAACTTGATTTCCTCTTTTTCTATATGAATACCCTGATCTCCTTCTCTTGTCTTATTGCTCTAGCTAGGACTTCCAATATTATATTGAACAGACAGGGAGAAAGTGGACATTCTTGTCTTCTGGTTTTCAGGGGAAATGGTTGTAATTTCTGTCTGTTTAGCAGTATGTTGGCTGTGGAATTCTCATAGATGGCTCTTATTCTTTTGAGGTATATCCCATCTATGCCTAGATGTTTGAAGCAAAACCTCCATTTTTTAACCAACTCATCTTTGACAAATCCTCCACCAACACCCACTGGGGAGAGAAGAACTTTTTCAGTAAATGGTGCTGGGAAAACTGGCAACAAGCAGAAGAGTGAAACAGGATTTTTACCTATCACCATACACAAAAATCAATTTCAAACGGATCAAAGACCTAAATGTAAAACCTCAAACATTAAGAACTTTAGAAAACACAGCAGACAGCCTTACAGAAATTGGTACACACAATCGGTTTCTGATGAAAACCTCAAAAACCCATGCCATAAACATAAGATAGACAAGTGGGATGTCATCAAACTGAATAGCTTCTGTAAAACAAAAGATACCATCAAGAGAGCAGGGAGACAACCCACAGAATGGAAAAAAAACATTTTTCCAACTGCATGTCTGGCAAAAGTCTATCATACAGGATCTACAAGGATCTCAAATGAGCTGAAAGGAAAAAAGTAGCCTCATTAAAAAAGGGCAGGCCAGGCTCAGTGACTCAGCCTGCAATCCCAGCACTTTGGGAGGTCAGGGCAAGTGAATTGCCTGAGCCAGCTTGAGCAACTTGGTGAGACCTCATCTCTACACTAAACTTTTAAAAATTAACCAGGCATGGTAGTGCATACCTGTAGTTCCAGCTACTTGGAAGGCTGTGGTGGAAGGATCACTGGAGCCCAGCAGGTTGACACTGGGGTGGTTGTGAGTATGCTACTGCACTCCAGCTTGGGCAACAGAGTGAGACTCCAACTCAAAAAAAAAAAGGGAGGGGTGGCAAAAGACATGATAGACACTTCTAAAAATAACACATATAAGCATTCAACAACTGAATGAGAGTAAAAGCCCAAATAAACACAATCAGAAATGCAAAAGGTAAAGTCATAACTGACCCTGAAGAAATACAAAAGATTATCAGAGCCGGGCTCAGTGGCTCAGCCTGTAATCCATCACTTGGGGAGGCTGAGGTGAGTGGATTGCCTGAGCCCATGGGTTCAAGACCCACCTGGGCAACTTGGTGAGACCTCATCTCTACAATAAATCAAAAATTAGCTGGGGATGCCAGCACGCACCTGTAGTTCCAGCTACTTGGAAGGCTGAGGTGGAAGGATTGCCGGAGCCCAGCAGGCCAAGGCTATGGTGGCCAGGAGCAGCCACTGGACTCCAGTCTGGGTGACAGAGTGAGACTCCAACTCAAAAAAAAAAAAAAGAAAAGATTGTCAGAGATTACTATGTGCACTTGTATGGAAACAAACTTGAAACCCTAAATAAAATGGAAGACTTTTTTATTTTAAAGATGTGGGTTACAATTCAGGGTTAGGTATACAAATGTTAATTATGCCTTCCCCAGGCAGATTCCCATTACTGCCAATCCTGCTTCCACACCCCCCTCTCAGCCTTTCCAACTGTGCTGCCCATTGAAAGAAATGCAAGGTTTTCTGATGTCACACAACCACCCCAGATTGAAACAAGAAGAAACCAAGTCTCTAAATAGACCAACAACAACCCAGGAAATTGACAATAAGAAAACTACCTACAAAAAAAGTTCTGGATGACCTTCCAGCAGAATTCTACAAAACATACAAGGAGAAGTTAATACCAATTATATTTAAAGTATTCCAGATACTTCTGAGCAAGATGTTGATGGAATGTGTTGGACTGTGAGAGTCTCCACAAAAGTGATCATCCATCCAAACTCTCTGCATCAGTCGGTGTGTGCTGGTGGGTGAGTGAAAGTCCAGCAGAATGAACACTCAGATTAATGCGCCCAGTGCTTTCCTCTGGAGGTGACTGCAAGCCCCCATTACCCTGAGTTTGGAGACCTGGGTACACAGGATTGTTTTCCATTCTGGGACTCTCTTGAGAGGAGGCAACAGAGAACAACTGCCTCTCAAGACCGGCATCGAGCCCACACCAACACCTACAGCAGCAGAACTGGCACAAGAAGGTAGGTAGTAGATATCTGGAATAAGTCTCCAATGCCAATGATGAGATGCCAACGGGTACCATAATCTCAGTCCCAGATGGGGCAGAGACTTGTATTGCCCCACTAGATCCACCCACACTCAACTTGAGACCCAGATACTATTACCTCATCAGACTCAGAGAGACATGCACCTCCCCCATGCTGGAACAGGCACAGACACTTCATATCTGAGTGGGAGACTTGACAGCAGCAGGAGCGAATAGGGTGAGTTCTGATCTGATCCCTCTTCCTTCTATAATAGTGCATGCGTCTTCCTTCTACAATAGTCCATCTGATCCAGGCTGAGAGTGACCCTATCAGCCTATACTGAGAGTGGAGGGACTAGAGATCAGAGCCACTCCTTAAAGTGGAGGACTGAAAAGAAACTGGACTCACAGAAAGTGCCAGAGGGTGAGGTTTTCTTTCTGGTTTGTTTTTTGTTTTAGTTTTAGCTTTTTTACTTCTCTCTTTCTTTTGTTTTTACTTTATGTTTTTGTACTTGCTTTGTTTCTGTCACTTTAATTTTTTTTATTTTCTGTTTATGTATGGGTATTTTTGAGGTAGAGTACACAAACGGGGGGGTTGTTTGTATGATTGGCTGTATGTTTTTGTCAGTTTTGTTTTTTCTGTTTTTGTTTGTCTTTCTGTATATCTCCAAGTTGTTACACCTTCTGCTTTTACTCTCTCAAACCTCCCTTTTGGTCATCTCTTTTCTTTTTCCATTCTTTTCCCTTTTCTTATCTCATTTTGCTTTCTGGGAGCAAACAGACACCCCCAATGCATAAACAGATTACAAGGCAGAGGAAAGTAGGTTCCAAGAGGTCCACACACCTGTCAATGAATATTGAGTTGTGTAGATAGCTTCTGAATCACAGACCCCTCTCAATTAAATCTCAAAACTGCAAAAAGTGCAGGCCCCACCCCTAGTCCAGCTTTCAAGTTGAACTGAACCTGAGGATCTACATAAGGAAGAATAGGAGATTGAGCAACAGAAATAAAAGATATCCCTCATCACTGAACAACAGAATTAACAAGAAGATAACAAAGAAAAAGGGTCAGAGGAGGAAGATAACCTACACAAATAAAAAAAAGGAAGATATGAGTCTCAGACCCCTTGAAGGTCAGCCACTGAGAATACAGACACCAAAACTCAAACAAAGACAAGCTCCCAGATTGGTCTCAAATCACAAACCCAGATATCTAGATATTAATAGAGAGGATAAATAAAAATGAGGAGCAACAAAAAGAAAGAATGAAGGAGTTGACAACTGAGATAACAGCAAGAAAAAAATACAGTGAATAGGACTTCTGGCAAGATGGCAATGGAGCAGCTTGGTCTATGAGACCCTCCATGAAAGAGAACACACATAAAGACTCTAGCTCTCTCCTGGGGGCTGCAGCTCCCATTGTTGGCAGCCTAACTTTCACACAGAGCTCAGCCACAGCCACTGCTCAAACACCTCAGTGGTCTGGGCTGCCACAACAGCCATGGGTGCCATCACCATTACCATCGCCCTGCCCATGCCTGGAGGTGACCCACGACTTCAAACTGTGAAGCCCCCACAAGCACAATCTACTGAGATTGCACCGCTGCCACTGCCACTGTCACTGCCCAGCCCCCACGCCCAGACCCAGGCTCATGGAGCTCCTTCCATGTACCTTAGGCAACTGCCCCCACCACCACTACTGTTGCCTGCTCCCTTCCATCCTGGGTGATCTCTGACTTCCACCAACCCTGACCTACATCACCTGCAGTCTCCAGCTGCAGTGAATAAAGATCAACTAGAGTGGTGAGATAGCACCACCTGCTGGGAATCCAAGGTAACAACATCAAAATGGGAAAAACAGAAGCTCTTCCCCCTTGATAAATAGACACAGATCAGATCTGAGTGATAGACTGGGCAGGGAGCCCAGATCTGAACCACTCTCCACAGCAGGTCAGGGACAGCTGATCCTATCTATGAACAAATTTACCAGCCTGCAAAGATGGCTAGAAATCAGAGCTGAAAGGACATTGGACTTAGAGGAAAAACCTCAGAGTGTGCTTGGTTGGTTCTGTCACTTTACTGACTTTATTCTATTCCTTTTATCTTGTTTATTTTTTTATTTTTTATTTTTTTATTTCTCTGTAAACCCCATCTTTGTATGGAGGAATAGCACACAAATAAGGAAGGTGGTTAGCTTGCATGTTAGCATCATTGTATGTTTTACTTTTTTTTGCATGGTTATTGGTTAGTTTGTAGTCAGGGTTATTGTTTTTCTTTTTACTTGTTTCAGTCTTTGTATCTCTTTTCATTTGTTAGTCAGTACGCTTGTCTGTTTTCCCTCTTACTCCTCTTTCTCTCCACCCCCTCTTCCTCCCACAGCCTGTTCCGTTCTCTTCCCTCTGTTAACCTCATTTTGCTTTCAGGGAGTAAACCTACAACCCCACTGCATGGACTGCATGGGTTTCAGATTATCCATAAACCTGATGGCAGATACTGATATTGAATCACAGATCACCCTTAGTTAATTCTCAAAACTGCAAAAAAGACCACCCCAACCTACAGTGCAACTCCAGAATTGAACAAAGCAAGAGCATAATCATAAGGAAGAATAGGAGACTGAACAAACAGAAGTAAAAGCAACCCTCCACCCATGAATAACAGAATTTAAGAAGATAGGGAAGTGGAAGGGAGAAAAAAGCAGGGAGGAAAAATCTGCACAAATGAAGAAAAAACAAAAGAAGAATATAGATCTCACACAGACACCGGGGAGGTCAGACACTGAGAAAACAGACTTCAGAACACAAATAATGAAGACTGGTCACATGCAACAAACCCAGACATCAAGACATTATGAGAGAGAATTAAAAAATTGAGGAGAGACAAGAGGAAAATAGGAAGGTGCTGAAGTCAGAAACAACAGCAGTAAAGAATATTGTGATGGAAATAAATAACAAACTAATAAGCATGGAAATCAGAATTAGTCAGGCAGAAGAAAGAATCTCAGAACTTGAAGATCAAAATACAGAACTAACCCAAACTGTCAAAAAAATATAAAAGAAGCTTAAAAAGACAAAACAAAAGCTTCAAGAGATGAACGATTACTTCAAGAGACAGAACCTAAGAGTAATGAATGTTCCTGAGGCAGAGAGAGAGAGACAGAGACCACACAGGAACAAACATTTCATGAAATCATTCAAGAAAACTTCCCTCATCTCATCAGTGATGCAAAAAAAATCATAAACAAGAGATTCAGATAATCTCTGCATGACAAAAAATGAGAAGACCAACTTCCAAACACATAATAATTCACCTAAACAGAGTAGGTATTAAGAAAAATCCTAAAGGCAGCAAGAGAAAAAGATCAGACTACCTACCAGGAAAGCCCAATTAAACAGCAGCAGATTTATCTACAAAAGCCCTTCAGGCTAGGAGAGACTGAAGCCCTAACTTTAAAGTTTTAAAAGATAAACTTTTCAACCGAGAATAACCTACCCAGTCAAGCTATGCTTCATCAGTGAGGAAGAATTGCAATCTTTCCCAGATATGCAATCCCTAAGAACTTACACTGTCACCAGACCACCAGTACAAGAAACAAGAAAGTATTGAACACAGAAGAAAAGGAAAAAAGAACAACAACATTCTTCACAAGAGTACAGGAAAAAGATTAAAAACACAAATAAACCAACCCCCAAACCAAAAGAAAGACAACAAGCAAAGAGGAACAATAACAACTGTGCAAGACCCTTATGATAGGTATCAACTCTCACATTTCAATAAGCCTGAATGTGAATGGGCTAAATGCACGACTAAAAAGACATAGAATGGCCAAATGGGTAAAATATCACCAGACAACAATTTGTTGCCTTCAAGAGACTCACCTCACTAGAAAGGACACTCACAGACTCAAAGTAAGAGGATGGGAAACAAATTTTCAGGCAAACAGAACACAAAGGAAATGAGGAGTCATAATATTAATCTCAGACAAAATACCCTTTAAGTTATCAAAAATTTAAAAAGATACAGAAGGTCACTACATAATGATAAAAGGTTAAATCCATCAATAAGAAATAGCTATCCTAAACATATATGCTCCCAACATAGGAGCACCAACTTTCATAAAGCAACTTCTAGGTAAACTCAAAAAAGATATTGACTCTAACACTATCATAGTGGGAGTTTTAATATCCCACTCACAACCTGAGACAGATTATCAGGACAAAAAATCGGCAGTGAGATACAGAACATCAATGTGACTCTTGACTAAATGGACTTAATTGATCCCTCAGAACACTTGACCCAATGACCACAGAATATACATTCTACTCATCACTGCATGGAACATATTTGACCCAACACATTTGACACAAACTTGGCCAAAATCAAGCATAAACAAATTTCAAAAGATCGAAATTTTGTCATGCACCTTCTTGGACCACAGTGGAATAAAAATAAACATCAATATCAACAAGATTCCCCCCAAACCCACAAAGACATGGACACTAAGTAGCATGATGCTAAACAACTCCTGGGTCAATGATGAATTCAAAACAGAGATTAAAAGATACCTGGAAACAAATGAAAATGAAGAAACATCTTTCCAAAATCCCTGGGATGACATGAAAGCTGTAGTAAGAGGGAAATTCATATCTCTACAGACGCATATGAAGAAAATGGAAGGATCACAAATTAACAGCCTAACAAGTCACCTAAGGAAGCTGAAAAAGCAAGACCGCCAAAACCTTAACTTCAGCAGAAGAATCCAGATCACCAAATTAAAGCCTAAATATGGGACACAGAAGATAAAAAAAATACAAAAAAATCAATGAAACAAAAAGCTGGTTCTTTGAAAGAATAAATGAGCTCAATGGTCCTCTAGCTAGACTGACCAAGAAAAAGGGAGAGAAAAAAAAAAAAGAACACAATCAGAAACACAAAAGATGAAGTCACATATGACCCTGAAGTAATACAAAAGATCATTAGAGACTACTATGTACACTTGTATGGAAACAAACTTGAAAACCTTAAGGAAATGGAGGACTTTATGACATCACACAACCTGCCTAGGTTGAAACAAGAATAAATCAAGACCCTAAATGGAACAATAACAATTAAGGACATTGACTATGTAATAAGAAAACTACCTATTTAAAAAAAGCCCTGGTCCAGATGGCTTTCCAGTAGAATTCTATAAGACATTTAAGCTGTATTGGAGCTGATATCAATACAACTGAAAGTATTCCAGGTGATTAAAAAAGATGAAACTCTCCCCAAATCATTTTATGAAGATAATATCACATTGATACCCAAGCCAGGAAAAGACCCAACAAAGAAAGAGAACTACAGGCCAATATCTTTGATGAACATAGATGCTAAAATTCTCAACAAGATCCTAGCAAACCGGATTCAACAGTACATCTCAAAAATCATCCATCATGACCAAGTAGGTTTCCTCCCTGAGAGACAAGTCTGATTCAACATTCATAAAACCATAAATGTAATTAACTACATCAACATATGTCAAAACAAAAACCACAAGATTATATCATTAGATGCAGATAAAGTTTCTCATAAAATCCAGCACCCCTTGTTGATAAAAACCCTCAAACATCTAGGCATATATGGAACATATCTCAAAATAATAAAAGCCATGTACAAGAAACCCACAGCCAGCATGCTCCTAAACAGAAAAAAATTGGAACCATTTCCCTTAAAAATTAGAACAAGACAGGGAAGCTCACTCTCATCCCTCCTATTCAATATAGTATTGGAAGTCCTGGCTAGAGCAATCAAAAAAGAGAAGGTGATCAGGGGTATCCAAATAGGAAAAGAGGAAGTCAAGTTATCTCTCTTTGCAGACGACATGACTGTGTACATTGAAACCCCAACAGAACCTATCAAAAACCTCCTTGCACTGAAAAAGGACTTTGGCAAAGTCTCAGGGTATAAATTAAATGTGGAAAAGACAATCACATTTCTATACACCAATAATAAACAAACAGAAACCCAAATAAAAAAGCACAATCCCATTCACAATAGCCACAAAAAATTGAAATACCTTGGCATCTTCTTAACCAGAGACATGAAAGACCTTTACAATGAAAATCACAAAACCCTGCTAAAAGAAATCAAGGATGACACAAACAAGTGGAAAAATATCCCATGCTCATGGATGGGAAGAATCAACATTGTGAAGATGTCCATCCTTCCTAAGGCAACCTACAGATTTAATGCAATACCCATCAAATAACCAGCAACATTTTTCCCAGATCTAAAAAAAAAAAAAAATACGGGAATTTATATGGAAACACAAACAACCAAGAATAGCCAGAACAATCCTCAGCAAAAAAAAAAAAAAAAGAAAGAAAGCTGGAGGTATCACAATACCAGACTTTAACTTTACTATAAAGCTATGATAATCAAAACAGCTTGGTATTGGTACAAGAACAATAGACCAATGGAATAGAATTGAGATTCCAGAAGCAAAACCTCAATTTCTCAACCAACGCATCTTCGACAAAACCTCCAACAACAACCACTGGGGAGAGGACAATCTATTCAGTAAATGGTGCTGGGAAAACTGACTAATCACATGCAGAAGATTCAAACAAGACCACTATCTCTCCACATACACAAAAATTAACTCTAAATGGATCAAATATCTAAATGTAAAACCTCAAACCATAAGATTTTTAGAAAATACAGGATACATCCTTATAGATATTGGAACTGGCATCCAATTTCTTTGCAAAACTTGAAATGCATGGGTCATAAGAGATAAGATAGACAATTGGGACCTCGTTAAAGTGACAAGCGTCTGCAAGTCCAAAGAAACTATCAAGAGAGCATGGTGACATCCCACAGACTGGGAAAAAGTATATGCCAACTCCATGTCTGACAAAGGTCTAATATCTAGGATCTACAAGAAACTCAAATGTGCTGAAAAGAAAAAAACAAACAACCCAATTACAAAGTGGGCAAAAGACATGAACAGCATTTCTCAAAAGAAGACATACAAGGGCCAACAGATACATGAAGAAATGTTCAGCCTCACTAGTCTTCAAGGAGATGCAAATTAAAACTACACTGAGATACCACCTACCTCCAGTCAGAAAGGCCATTATAAATAACTCAAAAAATAACAGATACTGGAAAGGATGTAGTAAAAAGGGAACACTTCTACACTGTTGGTGAGAGTGTAAACTACTGCAGCCTCTGTGAAAATCAGTGTGGCAATTCCTAAACATTCTAAAAATCGACCTTCCATATGACCTCACAATCCCCCTACTAGGAATTTACCCAAAAGAACTCAAATCATTCTCTAAAAAAGATACCTGCACATGCACATTTATCACAGCATTGTTTACAATAGCAAGATCATGGAACCAACCATGCTGACCACCAAAACAGGTCTGGATTTTTAAAATGTGGTGCATATACACAATGGAATATTACACAGCCATAAAAAAGAACAAAATCATGAATTTCACAGTTATTATAAATTAGAGTTTATAATACTGCGTGATCTCTTCCAGAAACAAAGATCTAAGTATCATATGTTCTCACTCATAAGTGGACCTTGAACAACTGTCATAATACTATAAGAAAAGGATTGGCAGTGACAGGAATCTATGGGGGGACAGGGAAGGGAAGGGAGGTAGGTTTAATGGTAGTCAATATCTGTCTGGGGATGGGGGGCACCCACTTCATCAACAAGGGTACCTGAGCAATGCAAATTTGTATACCTAACCCTTAACTGTACCCCACAATTTTAAAATAAAATTTTAAAAAAGAGAATACAGTGAATGAAATAAGCAACAAACTGAAAACATGAAAAGCAGAATTAACTAAGCAAAAGAAAGTATCTCAGAGCTTGAGTGTGAAAATATGTCATGAACTCAAACTGTTAAGGATGTAGAAAAGCAACTTAAAAAGATAGGAAAAAAACCTCCAAGAGATGAACAATTATTTCAAGAGAATGAACCTAACATTAATTGGAGTCCATGCGGAAGATAGAGAGACAAGGCCTGAAAATTTTATCTCATCAGTGACATGACTATTCAAGCACAAGAGATTTAGAGAATCCTTGCAAGACAACAAATGAAAAGACCAACCCACAGACATAGTTGTTTACCTACACAAAATATGTATAAAAGAAAAAATTCCAAAAGCAACAAGAAAGAAAGATCAGACTACCTACTGGGAAAGATCAATTAGAATAGTAGAAGACTTATCTACAGAAACACTTTAGGCTAGAAGATCTTGGAAGCCAATCTTCAAAATTCTCACAGATAAGCAATTTCAACCAAGAATTACCCAGCTAAGATAGTTCCCTCAGTGATGGAGAACTAAAATTCTTCCCAATCTTTCAACACCTAAGAGTTTATGCTGCCTCCAGACCAGCTCTGCAGGAAACACTTAAGAAAGTTTAATACAGAAGAAAGAAAAAAAAGAAAAAAAAAAACCGAGTGCCTTTCACAAGAATGAAGGAAAAAGATTGAATACACACATGAATTAACCCCAAAATCAAAAGGAAGACAAGAAACAAACAAAAGCAGCAATGACAGCAAACTATAAGAACCTTATGACAGGAACCTTGTAAATGGACTAAAAGCACCACTAAAAGACATAGAATGGCAAAATGAATCAAATATCATGAGGCTACAATATATTGTCTCAAAGAGACTCATTTCACCAGAAAGAACTCACAGATTCAAAGTAAGAGGATGGTAAACAAAGTTTCAGGTAAGCAGAACACAAAAGAAAGCAGGAGTTGTGAACTTAATATAAGACAAAGCACACTTTAAGCTATCAAAAGCTTACAAAGATACGGAAGGTCACTACATAATGATAAAAGGTTCAATTCATCAACAATAAATATCCATCCTAAGCATATATGCACCCAAAATAGAAACAACTTTCATAAAATAGCTCCTAGGTAAACTAAAAAAAGATATTGGCTCTAACACTATCAAAGCTGGGGGCTTAAACACCCTATTAATAACCCTAGACAGGTTATCAAGACAAAAAGTCAACAAGAAGATCTGGAACCTCAGCATAATGCTTGATCAAATGTTCTTAATTGATACCTACAAAACACTCCACCCAACCACCATGGAATATAATTTCAAATGATCACCACATGTAATGTACTCTAAGATAGACCACATCCTTGGTCATAAATCAAGCAAAACATATACCATAATATTCAAATTCTGCCATGCACCTTCACAGAACACAGTCAAATAAAAGTAAATATCAACACCAGCAAAGTTCTCCCCAAACCCACAAAGACATAGACACAAAACACCATGATGTTAAACAACTCCTGGATCAACAAAGAAATCAAAACAGAGATTAAACTATACCTGGAAACAAATGAAAATAAAGAAACAAACTACCAAAATATCTGAGATGACATGAAAGCAATAATTAGAGAGGAATTTATATCTCTAAGAACACACATTTAAAAAATGGAAAGATCACAAGTTAACCATCTAATAAATCACCTAAGAAAGTTGGAAAAGCAAAATCACCAAAACCCTAACTTTAGCAGAAGAATCCAGGTCACCAAAATAAAAGCCCAAATTCAAGACATAAGACAAAAATATAATACAAAAAAATTAATAAAACCAAAAGCTGTTTTTTGACAAGATAAACAAGATTTATGAACCCCTAGCTAGATTGACCAAGAAAAAGAGGAAAAAGTCCAAATAAACACAATCAGAAAAATGCTAGTCACAACTGACCCTGAAGAATACTAGTATCAGAAAAATACTAGTCACAACTGACCCTGAAGAAATACAAAATATTATTAGAGATTACTGTGCACACTTGTATGAAAACAAACTCGAAAACCTAAGTGAAATGGAGAACTTTCTGACATCACACAACCTCCCCAGGTTGAAACAAGAATAAATCAAGCCCCTGTATAACCAATAACAATCCAGGAAATTGACACTATGTCATAAGAAAACAAAAAACCTACCAAAAAAAGCCCTGGACAGATGGCTTTCCATGAGAATTCTATAAAACATACAAGGAGGTGTTGATGCCAATCCTATTGAAACTATTCCAGGCAATTGAGAAGATAGAACTCTCCCCAAAATCATCTTATGAAGCTAACATCACATTGACACCCAAACTGGGTAGAGATCCAACAAAGAAAGAGAACCATAGGCCAATATTCTTGATTAACCTAGATGCTAAAATTTTCAACAAGATTCTAGCAAATTGGATACAACAATGTATCTCAAAAATCATCCACCATGACCAAATAGGCTTCATCCCAAAATGCAGGGCTGGTTCAACAACTGCAATACCCTAAACATAATTAAATACATCAACAAATGTAAAAACAAAAATTACATAATTATACCATTAGATGTGGAAAAAGCTTTTGATAAAATCCAGCACCCAATCATGATAAAAACCCCCAAACATCTAGGCATACATGGAACATTCATCAAAATAGTTAGAGCCATCTATAAAAAACCCACAGCCAATGTACTGCTAAACAGACAGAAATTGGTACCACTTCCCCTGAAAACTGGAACAAAACAAGGATGCCCACTCTCACCCTTCCTGTTCAACATAGTATTGGAAGTCCTAACTAAAGCAATCAGACAAGAGAAGAAAGTCAGGGGTATCCAAATAGGAAAAGAGGAAGTTTAATTACCCCTCTTTGAAGACAACATGATTGTACACCTCAACAACCCAAGAGACTGTCAAAAAAACCTCCTTGCACCAATAAAAGATTTTGGCAAAGCCTCAGGGTATAAAATAAATGTGCAAAAGCCTGTTGCATTTCTATACACCAACAACAAACAAACAGAAACCCAAATAAAAAGCACAATTCAATTCACAATAACCACCAAAAAAAAAGGAAAGAAATATCTTGGCATCTTTCTAACCATGAAAGACCTTATAACAAACCACAAAACTTTGCTCAAAAAAGTCAAAGATGACAGAAACAAATAGAAAAATACTCCATGGATTGGAGAAATTGACATGTTAAGATGTTTATTCTATCCAAGGCAATCTACAGATTTAACACAATACCCATTAAATTATGAGCAGCATTCTTCTCAGACCTGAAAATGACAATACAGGAATTTACACGGAAACCTAAATGGCCATGAGTAACCAAAGCAATCATCAGGGGAAAAAAAGCAGGAGGTATTACAGACTGTAAGCCTTATTTTAAGGCTATAATCATCAAAACAGTGTGCTTTGATATAAGAGCTGTCATGTAGACCAATGGAACAAGATAGAGATTCCAGAAGCAAAACCTCAATTTCTCAACCAACTCATCTTCAACAAGGCCTTCACCATCACTCACTCGGGAGAGGAGAAACTATTCAGTAGATGATTCTGGGAATCATGTAGAAGATTAAAACAAGATCCCTACCTATCACCATAAACAAAAATCAACTCTAAGTGGATCAAGACTTAAACATAAAACCTCAAACTATACCTTTGAAAATGCAGGAGACATTCTTGTTGAAACTGGAACTGGCAATCAATTCCTGATCAAAATCCCAAGTGCTCATGCCATCAGAAATAAGGTAGACAAAAGGGATCTCACCAAAGTTACAAGCTTCTGCAAAGCCAAATAAACCATCAAGAGAGTGAGGTGATAGCCCAGACAGAAAAATTATTTTTGAACTGTATGTCTGACAAAGGCCTAAAAGCAAAACAAAAATGTACACCTGTTCATGTTACTGACAGCAGGTCTGAAGAGCCCAGTCTTTAGAGAAACATTGCAAGTAAAAACGTAAGAATATATTTGAAGTGGAGAAGGAAAAAAGGCAGCCAGTAAAACCTTGCCAAGAAAAGTTGTTCTTCAAAAATAATACAAATACCCGGAAGAACTCAAATCACTCTATAAAAAAGATACCTGCACACATATGTTTATCGTAGTCTTGTTCACAACAGAAAGGACATGGAACCAACTGTGCTGCCCATCCAAAGAGGACTGGATAAAAAAAATGGTATATATACACAATGGAATATTACGCAGCCCTAAAGAAGAACAAAACCATGAACTTCACAGCAACCTGGATGAAATTAGAGTCTATAATACTGAGTGATCTTTCACAGAACCAGAAAACTGAGTATCACATATTCTCACTCATAAGCAGACATAAACAACTCCATAATATTATAAGAAAATGATTGACAGTAGTGGGAAATTGCAGGGGGAGGGAGGTGGGATTAACAGTAATCAAAATCTGCCTGGGGAAGGGGGGGCACACTTCATCAGCAAGGGTACCTTCACAAAGAATATTTGTATACCTAACCCTGAATTGTACCCCACAATTTTAAAATAAAAAAATTTAAAAGTTATAATAATAATATTTATAATAATAATACAAAGATAGAACATTTCCCAGAAAAACAAAACTGGGTAGAACTCATTAGCACATGTCTTAAAACCTATGTGGAAAACCATTTAGCAATTCCTAAAAGATCTGAAAATTGATTTTCAATATGACCCAGCAATCCCTCTTCTGGGAATATACCCAGAGGAACTAAAATCACTCTATGAAACTTTATATATGCATGTTTATTTCAGCATTATTTACAATAGCAAAAACATAGATCCAACCATCCTGCCCACAGAAGAAGGACTGGATAAAAATGTGGTACATATACCCAATGAAATATTATGCAGCCATAATGAAGGACAAAATAATGAAATTGGTAGCAACTTGGATGGACCTAGAGTCTATAACACTGATTGATGTATCACAGAAACAAATAACTGAGTACCAACTGTTCTCATTCACAAGCGAATCTTAAGCAATTTTTATAATACTATAAGAAATGAATTGGCAAAAGTGGAAGACTGCTGGGGATGGGAGGGAGGAATTAATGGTAATGGAAAACTGTTAGTTTAGGGGACACACCTCATCTACAAGGGTACCTACATAATAAGTATTTATATACCTAACCCTGAATTGTACCCCAAAACTTAAAAAAAAAATTCAAGAGTTGCTGGATTTTATTGAATAACTTTTTTGTATCTAGTTATATAATCATGTGTTTTTTATTTTACAACTTTTAAAGTGCTGACTTATGTTTTTAGATTTGTGAATGTTACACTAGTCCTGCATTGGGGGAATAAAGCTTGCCTTGTCAAAATCTGAGAATGTTTGCATCTGTGTTCATCTGAAAAATTGGTCTGCAATTCTTCTTTCTTCTCTGGTCTTTCCTAGTTTTGGATATTAGGTTGGTATTGGCTTCATAGAATAAACTTGAGAATTTTATTAATTTTATTTCTAGGTATATTAATTATGTGAACCCATTGTACATGAGATTGAACTCATTGATAACAAAAATGTCATTAATTTATATATGTTGATTTTACATCCTGAAAATATAATAAAGGCATATATCGGGGCTTTGAAGAGTCCTTAGGGCTTATTAGGTATACAATCATGTTATCAGTGAACTAAGATTACTTGACTTTTTTCCCTTTTGGATATTTCATTTCAATGTCTTCTTTTTCTTTTCTCTTGCCTGATTATTCTGACTAGTACTTCAAGTCCAACGTTCAGAAGAATTGGTAAGAGTGAAAATTTACATCTTTTTTTCAGTTCTGAAGGAGATTGTTTTAAATATTTTCTCATTTAGTATGATGTTTGCTGTTGTGTTGTTATATATGGCTCTTGTTTTGAGATATGTTTCTTCAGTACCGATTTCTTTGAGATTTTTATTATAATAGAACATTAAATTTTATAAAATGTCTTTTCTTCATCATTGACATGGTCATATGGTTCTTTTTAATTCTATTTATGTAGTAATTAACATATTGATTTGTTGTTTTAGACAATCCCTAAATCCCTAGAATAAAACCCACTCAGTTTTGATGGTTATCATTTTATTCGCTGTTAAATTTTCTTGGCTGATAATTTGTTTAATTTTTTTCATTTGTGTTTATCAAGAATGTTATCTTATCTCTTTCTTTGTTCGTTGTGCCCTTGCCTGATTTGGTGATGGGGATTCAATGGTTTTGTAAATTAATAAAGAAGGAGCTTCTGCTTTTTTCATTAATTTTTTGAAAGAGTGTTTTAAAATATTAACAACAGCTATTCTTTGTGCTTCTAGTAAAATTTGGGCCTGGGTTTTTTTTGGGGGGGGGTGAACGGGACAAATTGTTAGCACTAATTCAATTTCATTGCTCTTAATTGATTTATTCAGTTTCTTTTTTGCTGCTTCAGTCCTAGATAGTTATATATTTCCAAGAATTTCTTTCTATTTCTATTTCCTTTTTTTCTTTTTTTTTTTGAGTTGGAGTCTCACTCTGTCATTCAGACTGAAGTGCAGTGGCCGCTCCCAGCCACTGCAGCCTCAACCCGCTGGGCTCCAGCAATCCTTCTGCCTCAGCCTTCCGGGTAGCTGGAACTACAGGCACACACTACCACACCCGGCTAATTTTTTGATTTATTGTAGAGATGAGGTCCCAACAAATTGCCCAGGTGTGTCTATGAACCCACGGGCTCAGGCAATCCACTAATCTCAGTCTCCCAAGGCACGGGATTACAGACTGACCCACCAAACCCAGCAGATTTATCTATTTCCTCTAAGTTTTCCAGTGTTTATAGTATTCACTAATAATTCTTTTGTATTTCTTTTGTATCAGTTGTAATGTGTTCTCTATCATTCCTGATTCTGCTTGTTAGAGTTTTCTCTCTGTTTTTCTCAGTGTAGCTAGCAATCTGTAAAATTTGTTTATTCTTTTAAATAACTATTTGATTCATTGATGTATCATATTGTGGTCTTCATCTCAATCTCTTTCATTTTAATCTCTTCTGCTAGTTTTGAATTTAGACTCCTTTTGTTTTAATAGTTTCTTGAAATCAAGCTGTTCAGTTTAGGTCTTTCCAACTTTTTGATGTAGGCACTTCATACTGTATACTTTCCTCTCAGCACTGGTTTTTCTGTATCTCACAGGTTTTTCAATGTTTTGTCTCATTTTTATTTGTTTCAACAAATCTTCCTGCCTTTTTATTGTTTACTCAAGTGTCATTCAAAAGCAAGATGTTGAGTTTTATGTAGTAATAAAATTTGAAAAGATTCTCTTGGTATTACTTTATAATTATACTCTACTATGGCCTGAGAACATACTTGGTATAATTTTGATTCCCAAAAATATAATAACACTTGAATTATGGCCAGGCATATGGTCAACTTTAGAGAATGTTTCATGCAGAGATTTTTAAAAATTTATATTCTGCAGTTGTTATGAGGAACGTTCTTTGGATGCCTGTTAGCACCGTTCAGTCTATAGCCCAGTTGAACTCCGGGGTTTTTTGTTGTTTTTCTGGTTTGATAATATGTCTAGTGATGTCAGTGGAATGTTGCAGTCCCAACTATGGTTGCATTGGTATCAGTAAATTTACTAATGTCAAGTAGTAATTGTTTTGTTAGTTGGAAGACTATAGTGTTTTGTGCATATACATTAAATATAGTAAAATTTTCTTTTTGAATTGCACTTTTATCATCATTTAAAGCCCTGCACCTTTCCTATTGTTGTTGGCTTAAAGTTTGCATTATCTAATATGAGACCACTTTCTCTTTCTGATTTCTTTTTTTATAATTAACATATTTTTATACCAACCTACTTGGCATATGTCGTTATCTTTGTCCAATAGATGTGTCTCTTGTAAAAAGCAAATGACTCAATCTTGTTTTGTTTTTCTACTTTCTCTTCTGTATCATTTAAATTGAGAATTTAGATTATTTGCACTTAGAGTTAATATTACTATGTAAGGTTTTATTCCTGCCATATTGTAACTAGCTAACTGCCATGGGATTTCAAATATATAGTTGCTTTATAACATCTTTAAACTTTGTACTTCTGTAAATTTTAAGTTGCTCATATTTTCAGCAGGATTGATATCTATTCTTAGTTGTATTATTGGTAGAACTGGCATGAAAATTTTTTTTTTTTA
>CAUYQG010161648.1:0-15464 GCA_963574415.1 Tarsius wallacei | reverse complement strand
AAAAAAAAAAAACTCTCCCTGAGAAGTGGTCAGAGCACACATTCCACCTCATGCCTTAGACCCTATGAATCTTGCTCTTCCAATGAGCGAAGGACCAAGCCAATTCACAGAAACAGAATCAGAGGAAGCTGCCAGTCACCTGCATGTCCTCATTCCCTTTGGAGGTGATGAGAGGTAGCTCTGATGTCCTGCCCTCTTTGTTTGGCAAACCAGAAGTTGCTTGGGACCCCCGAGTTCCCCACTCCCAGTTTTTATCTCCTTCCACCCCAAGGCAGGCAGGGACATGAGGGACCAAAGGGTGCCTGGCGGGGGAGACAGGTAGGCTGGTGGAAGCGTGTCTGGGGTTGCAAGTGGGAGGTAACAATGGGGCCTCAAAGGTGGGCTTCGCACTAGCCTGGGAATGCAGAGGGAGAAAGGACAGGATGGAGAGATGCGGGTCTGTGTCCAGGTGCATGGCTTCTGCTTTCTTATGGAATGCTGGAGGAGACGACAATGGCCAGGCAATTGGGATGGGACTGTGCTGTGAGGGGAGGCTTCTGGGAAGAAGTGACATCTAAACGGGCGTTAACCAGAACAAGCTGGGAGAGTGGAGAAGAAAGGGAGAAAGTCCCATGGGAAAGGAAGTAGGATGGGAGAGGAGGAGACAGAGAGAGAGACGCATGGGGGTGGAAGGGGAGACAGAGAGGGTGGAGAGAGAGAGATGGGGATACACACACGTACACACACACACACATACACACACACACACACACGGAGTGGGGGGATGGAGGGAGGAGAGCAAGAGAGAGAGAGACAGAGAGAGAAAGAGAGAGAGAGAGAGAGAAAGAGGAAGAGGCCAGAACATAGGTTGCAAGGCAGTAAGGGCCATATGCTGAAGCCAGGGTGGAGAGCAGGACCCATGCATGGCCTTGTGGGCTGAGGCTGGAGGTCTGGAGGACTGTTGGGACAGAAAGTCTGGACTCAATCCTTAGAGGAGAAGGAAGGAGGCGGCTGCAGAGTTCTGGAGCTGCTCAGCTGGCTTCTCCCCTGCCCTCCCCCACACTGAGCATCTCCTTGTAGATTCCTGTGTCTGTTATGTCCCACGTGGTCAAATTTAACTTAGATCTTCCCTACCAAGGTCTTCTTCTTTTTCTTTTTCTACACTTTCTACTGATTTATTATTGTTTTTTACAGGAAAGTGACAAACAGAAAACAGATGTGAGGTACAGAAACAGTTGGATTGTTTACATCTTAGCGTTTATCTTTTAAATTTCGTTTCATTTCATTCCATTTACTTATTTAGTAGAGACAGGGTCTTGCTCTGTTGCCCAGCTGGTCTCAAACTCTTGCCTCAGCCTCCCAAAGTGCTGGGATTACAGGCATGAGTCACTGCACCTGGCCTATATTTTCTATTTACATTGACAATAGCACCATATAGCCACTCAAACTAATGACTTATGTCAGGAATGACAAACAGATTTATATTTGACTATTAACTCCAGTTAACTTGTAACAGCTGCCTGGTACATCGTGTTGAGGAGAATCCTGAGGCCAAGTCGTGTCTCAGAAAGAAGGAGTGCGTGGTTATGACCCATGACCCTTGCAGTGGGTGTGGGAAGGGGGCTGAGGACACCAGGGCCACGTGTTTGTTAGCTGCACCTTAGAGTTTACTTTTCACATGCAATGGGTCCCAAAGTCTGGTTTCTCTAGCTCTGAATCCTTTCTCTCCATCTCTACTGTGTCCCTTTCCCCCCCCCGCTCCTGACGCACGTGCCTTAGTTCTGGCCTCCTTGTCTCTCACCTGTGCTGTGTTACCTGGCTCCTAATTGGTCTCCCTGTCTCAGGGCTCGCGCCGATCTAATCCATCTTGCTCATGGCCATGAAGTACTTTTTCCAAGCATAGTCCCATTCTGCTGGAAACCAACCTTTATTCCTTCCCTCCTTCCTTCCTTCTTTCTTTCTCTTTATTTATTTATTTATTTTTTGAGTTGGAGTCTCACTCCGTCGCCCAGACTGGAGTGCAGTGGCCGCTCCCGGCCACCGCAGCCTCGACCTGCTGGGCTCCGGCGATCCTTCCGCCTCAGCCTTCCAAGTAGCCGGAACTTCAGGCACGCGCTACCACGCCTGGCTAATTTTTGGTTTATTGTAGAGATGAGGTCTCTCCAAGTTGCCTGGGCTGGTCTGGAACCTGTGGGCTCAGGCAATCCTCTCACCTCTGCCTCCCAAAATGCTGGGATTATAGGCGTGAGCCACTGCACCTGGCCACAGATACATAATTTAAGGTCAGATGAAAAAGAAAACAAAGGTTGAAAGAAAGTGGGGTGCTGTTTTTGCTAGGGTGGACGTGAAAGACATTTTTTGTCAAGTTACAGTTGAGCAGAAATTTGAAGGAAATAGGGAGTGGCTGACTGGGGAAGAGAATTGCAGGCAGAGGCAATGGGTGTGCAAATGCCCTGAGGCACTTCTGAGGGATGTGTGGGTAAGAGCAGGAAGCTATTGCTCTGGCTAGAGAGGCATGAGTGAGAGGGAACGTGTCAGAGATGAGGTCAGAGAAGGAGCGGAGGCGGGACACAGCATATTGGTCCTTCTGGAACACAAGGTGTTTGGAGTTTATTCTGTGAAGCAAGGAGGCATTTGATGTATTTTGAGCAGAGGTGTGAAATAATCTGCTTCACCCCTTGAAAGGATCAGGCTGGCTTCTGTAGTGCTGAGAATAGATTGTAGGGGCACGGGTGAAAGCGTTACTCCGGGCAGCAATGATGGCGTGGACCGGGTTGGCAGCAGTGGGGTGGAGAGAGGAGGATGAATTTGCAATGTTATATCTTCAAGAGAGAGATTTTCTTCCAGATTGGGTGTGGGGAGAAAGAGAGAGATTCAGTCAATCAAGGGTGACTGCAAGAAACTGCATCTTAACGATTCACTCACACGTCACTATCTCCTTCTAGACCAATGATTCTTAGCCACTGATGCTGCCTGACCCCATTTTGCTTAAATTCTGGATGCCTTTGAGAACCTGATGAGAGCAATGAGTTTTTCTTTCCAAAAAATTCACTGTGCACATTTATACTACTATATATAGAAAAAATTTTGTCTATAATGTCAGGGGGTCACAGACCCTCTGAATCCTATTCATGAATCCTGGGATCAGTGTCCCGGCCCCAACCCTTGAATCCCTTGGAAGCTGGCCATGCCATATTTATCTTCATTTCCTGAGCAGAGAAACCTGAATACAGCTGGCATGGTGGCTCATGCCTGGAATCCCAGAAGTTTGGGAGGCCAAGGTAAAAGGATTCCCTGAGCCCAGGAGTTCGAGAACAGCCTGGGCAACATGACCAGGCCTTGTCTGTACAAAAAAAATAAAAAAATTAGCTGGGTGTGGTGGCATGCACCTGTAGTCCCAGCTACCTGGAAGGTAGAGGGGTAGCCTGAGTCCAACAGGTCAAGGCTGCTGTGGCCGTGAGCATGCCACTGCACTTCAGCCTGGGTTACAGAATGAGGCTCCAACTCAAAGCAAAACAAAACAAAACAAAATAACCCCTGAATACAGTCGCTGCTCAGAAAATGTGCTGGAAAGAATGAGTGAAAAACAGCTGCTACTTGATTTTAACTCTTTATTTGTCCTGGCAACAAAGAAGCATGTCCCATTATACTCCTCCATGAGTAACTGGGGCTGTTCTTACAACATAATAATAACCAAATCCATAAACCAAAGCTGGGGAGCAGGGGGAAGAAGAAACAAGGCAAGGGAATTCAGCAGAAAGGCATTTTTTAAAATGTTCCTTTCGAAATGCGTTGGCGAGAATACACAGAGAGAAAAACATGTGAGTAAAAATGTCATCATTCTACTGGTAACGCTGGGACAGTTTCCACCTAAGCTGTAGGCAAAGGGAGTGGCACAAGGGGAGGCACAAGATGAGGAAAATTCTAGAGCCCTGGTGGTCGCCAAGCCCTTAGGACAGGCATCGAGGAAGTAAAAATGTCATTCAAAGCATCCTAAGCTCAGAGCCCTCCTGGGATGGTGGTGGGGGGACCGGCAGAGAAAGGCCTGATGGAATGGAGGACCAACACACAAACGTGTCATCTAAGCCCTGAAGCGGTGCAGTTTGAAATGATCACACTGTCTCTCAGGATCCAGAAAGTTAACCTGGTTGTGAGGACAAATTGATCACACAAAACAAACGGCTTTCTAGAGAATGCCAAGAGGATATGGTCTAGACAATGGCCTTTCTCCTTGTGAATTTAACAGGAGACTTATTTAGAACCTGAAGAAATCCAGGAGGAAGTCTCCATCTCCTTTTAACCCCTTTTAACAACAGAGTTAGAAAGCATAAAAACAAAGTCAACTGAAAGCAGCGCTGAATTGTGCAAAGTAGATTTGCTGTTACGGCCTCTGCCCATTTAACATAGCTGAAGATTCCAATGTAGCAGACATTTCCTGAGCCTGGCCCTGTCCCGTGCCATATTTACTCTGAGCCTGATAACAACCCGTTAAATCGGTGTTAGTCCTCTTCTTTTCTGCAGGTGAAGGATCTGAAGCTTGGAGACACTGCCAGAAACGGCAAAGCAAGAACTGGGCCCAGTTCAGGGAGAGAATTGGTCCCGTACTCTCCCATTCACTAGGCGGCCTTTTTAAATGCCTCCATGCTCATCCAAGAGAAAAACAACGAGCCTTCTTTTGTCCTGTGAGTCAGAGGGGGAGATTGGAAAAGGCTGTCTGCTCACTCTTCCTCCCAGGTTACACATCGCACCGAAGAATTCCACGGAAGCCCCAGTCCTGGGGCAAAGCCAGGCTCCGGAGGGCAGGTGTCCGGAGACTAGGCTCCCCCGGCCGGGATTCTGTTGGTGGTGACACTTTGCATCTTGTTTTATAGCTCCTGCATGAGAAACCAGCCTGGAACACGGCTAATGTGTAGGGAGAAAGAATGTTCTCTGTCTTTCCCTTTTCTGGGGCGAGGTGGCTGGCTGGGTGGGGCACAGCAGTAAGGATAGACTAGGTTCAGATCTTGTTCATTTTGCTTCCTGGACCTAAGAGCCAGGGGCTGGTTATTATCTTGGTCTTTTTTTTTCTTTTTTCAGGCATTTTTGTTTTGCCTCAACGAGTGAAAAGGCAACGTGGTCTTGGGTTTTTTTTTAGTAGAAGTCTCACTCTGTCGCCCAGGCTGGAGTGCAGTGGCATGGTCACAGCCACCGCAGCCTCAACTTCCTTGGCTCAGGCGATCCTTCCACTTCAGCCTTCCATGTGCTGGAACCACAGGTGTGTGCCACCATGTCTGGCTAGGTTTTTTTTTGTTTTTTGTTTTTTCAATTTATTGTAGAGATGAGGTCTCGCCATGTTGCCCAGGCTGGTCTCAAACTCAGGCAGTCCTCTCGCTTCGGCCTCCCAAAGTGCTGGGATTACAGGCGTGAGTCACTGCGCCCTGCAACAAGGACTTTTTAATGACACACAGCAACTAGCAAGGCAAGGTGGCAGGAGAACTTGGGTGACAAGCCTGCCTGTGTCTCTAATGTGTCTCTTCTGAGCTTCTGACAATAGAGAGAGCAGAACTCCCAGTCAGGGAAAAAAAAAATCTTAAGAGGCTCTTGATAGGAAATATGCTGCCACTTGTCATCTACCCAATGACTCCTAATCCTCTTTCATGAGCTGAAATCCCCTCGAATTGGATTATAACATTCCTCTTGGTAGAAGGCACTTCAATTGAAAAATGCAAAGCCCTAGATTGCAAAAGAAAACAAACACTCATTTGAATTTTTTTTTTTTTCTTTAGGAAGGAAGATGTGGGCAGAAGCCTCCAGTTCCTGGGTCCTCGCTATGCAGCATGGCCTCAAGCCAGAAGGCGTCCCTCCCTCCACCTGCTTCAAGTCAATCTGCATTTTCATGGGAGATGCTGCTTTCACTTGTTAAAAAAATTATTTTAAGCAATCAACAGTGGGAAAAGAAAACCATGTTTAGAAGCCAAGCAGCCCTTTTAAAAGACCCATTAATTGGGCCAAAGCTTTCCTCCATGCAGGGATAATTGCTTGTAACTGGCTAAAGTTTGTGACCTGGAATTGGAATGACAAATATCAGATGGTGACTCAGGGGGAAGATAGGAGAGAAACTGGCAACTGCAAAAGATTGGCGGGCAGAGGGAAGGCAGTTGCTGGAAGCACAGTTTCTTGCTGATCACAACCCAGATTCCTCTCCTAGGGACCATGGGACTTTTCCTGAACCTCCGACCTGTTTCTGTCGTCTTCACTCACCCGCTCCTGTGCCCTGGGCTTAGATTTTGACAGTAGCATACCCCAGTTTTCAGAACACTACTCCAGGAGTGGAGGTGGGCCCTGGGGCTTTGCTGTGGCTGGGGTGTGAAAGTTGGGTCTGGGAAGAGCCAGGCCTTGGAAGAGGAGAAACAAGGGGTCTCTTACCAGCAGGAGGCCAGCACCAGCCACTGCCTGTGGGATGCCATTAAAGGCCTCGGCGCTCAGCAGCAGGAAGTGAGAGGCACAGCTGTTGAATCGCTTTCTGTTTAATATTGCACAGGGTTTGTAAAGGTCTGGCAGTCATGTTCTTTCTTCAGTCGGTCGTGTGGGGATCTGTGGAAACGATGGCAGCCTCCGTACTCTTAGGAGTCTTTGGTCACAGAGAAAAGGGATTGTGAGCACCATGGAGCAGAGGAGTGAAAGGGTCTCACTCCCTAGCCTCATCCGCGCTGCCTCCTGCCCCTGCCTCACACCCCAGACCTGCCAGGACTTCCGGGGTACAGTGCTGACATCACGAGCTCATGGTGACCCACATTTCTTTTGCCTTATCTGGGTAGGGATGAGAAGATTTCTTCCTATTTCTCGAAAACTTAATAGCCAAGCAAACAGGATTTCTAAACAAAGAGGGACTTCAAAAAGAAGATTTGCTGTCATGGCCGGTTCTCTTCTCCCAAAGCATATCTGCTATGACTCTCGGGGAAAAGCACGTAGAGATGCCTGCGATGGCTATGAAGCCGTCATGTCTGTTCCCTACACGGAGGAAAACATTACACGGCAGAGCCAGGAGATTCTGGACCTCAGGAAGGGGAGATTCCCAAGAGTCGCCCACTCAGACGAACCAAAACAGAGAAAAAATATAGGCTTTATTTCAGGTTTCCACTTATTTTAAAATTTCTTTCATCTTTTGTGAATGGGTAATCCATATGCTTGATACAAAATTTGAACGATCTCAAAGAAAAGACAGTGAAAAATAAATTCTTTCTCCGCCCCCCTCCCTTCCTGCCCCTTCTAAGCTCTGATTAATCTCTGAGGAGACAACAGTGTGTGGAAGAGATTGGGAAGAGGTGACAAGGGCTGGTGTAAGAGCCTGGGGAGAATGGGGGAACAGTGTGGGAAGATGGAAGGAACCTGTGTGGCTGTGTCACTGTGGAGGAAGAATGGGCAGGGACTGGGAGACTCATAATATTAGAAATTGGGGCCTCCAGGCGTGGTGGCTCACACCTGTAATCTCAGCACCTTTTTTTTTTTTTTTTGAGTTAGAGTCTTACTCTAGCCCAAGCTGGAGTGCAGTGGCATGCTCATGGCCACCGCAGCCTCAACCTACTGGGTTCAGGTGATCCTTCTGCTTCAGCCTTCCAAGTAGCTGGAACCACAGGCATGTGCTACCATTCCTGGCTAATTTTAATTCTTTTTATTTTAGAATTTATTGTAGAGACAAAGTCTCGCCATGTTGCTCAGGCTGATCTCGAACCCCTGAGCTCAGGCAATCCTCTTGCCTCCTCTTCCCAAATTGCTGGGATTATAGGCTTGAGCCACCGTGCCCGGTTTAATCCTAGCACTTTGGGAGGCCGAGGCGGGAGGATTGCTTGAGCCCAGGAGTTCAAAACCAGCCTGGGCAACATAGCAAGACTTTCTCTCTACAGAAAAAAAAATGCGGAGCATAGTGGCGTTTGCCTATAGTCCCAGCTAGTTACTCAGGAGTCTGAAGCAGAAGGATCGCCAGAGCCCAGCAGGTCAATGCTGAGGAGGCTGTGAGTGTGCCTCTGCGCTCCAGCCTGGGTGACAGAGTGAAACTCCCAACTCAAAAAAAAAAAAAGAAACCGGTCCCTGATGCCAAGAACATGAGAGCTATGGGGTCCAAGGGAAGAAAGTGAGACTGAGGGGTCAGAAAGGGGTATGTGATTGCAGGGCAGGTTGATATACAATAGTGTATGGGAAAATAGAGTTGGGCAGTTAGGGTTTGGGTCAGGACACAGAAATCCCCTACTTGGAAGGCTGAGGCAGAAGGATCGCCAGAGCCCAGCAGGTTGAGGCTGTGGTGGCCGGGAGCAGCCACTGCACTCCAGTCTGGGCGACAGAGTGAGACTCCAACTCAAAAAAAAAAGAAAAAAGAAAAGAGGTGAGAGAGATTTGGAATTGAGATGAGACTCATGAAATACATAAAGAAAGTAGTTTCTAAGGAGGTTTTAGCTGTGTCCATCATGTAAGCTCCTATGAATGCCCTGTTTGGGCGCTCTCTTGGTGAAGCTTTCTTTATTCTTCTCTCCAGAAGTTAAGTCTTAACCCTGAGCTTGGACATGCTTCCATTTTTTCTACTTATTCTGCCATGTTGTCATTATTTATTTACATGCCTGGCTTCCCTACTAGAGTGTCATCTCATCACATTTATGACACCAGCAATAGTTTTTTTGTTTTGAGTTGGCGTCTCCACTCCGTCACCCAGGCTGGAGTGCAGTGGCACACTCACGGCCACCCCAGTGTCGACATGCTGGGTTCCAGAGATCCTTCCACCTCAGCCTTCCAAATAGCTGGAACTACAAGTGTGCACTACCACATCCGGCTAATTTTTAAATTTTATTTTATTTTAGAGACGAGGTCTCCCCAAGTTGCCGGGGCTGGTCTCGAACCCGCGGGCTCAGGCAATCCACTCACCTTGGCCTCCCCAAAGTGCTGGGATTACATACTAAGCCACCGAGCCTGGCCTAGCACCAGCAATAGTAATAGCAGTGACAATGATAGATATTATTTATTGAGTGCTTACTGTTAAGCACTCTATTTTATGTACTTTATAAATATGATCTCACTGAATCTTTTCAACAACCCCATGAAGGAGATACCTATTAGCCCCATTTTACAGATGTGGAAACTGAGGCACAGAGAAATTATTTGCTCAGGGTGACATTGCTGGTAGGTTGGGCCGCCGGGGTTGAAACCCAAGCAGTCTAACTACAAAGCACACACTCTGACCAACCCCTCCCACCCACCCCTCTTTTGTTTTGATAAGATTGATAACATTTAGCCGGGTTTGGCGGCTCACGCCTGCAATCCCAGCACTTTGGGAGGCAGAGGCAAGAGGACTCCCAGAGCCCACAGGTTCAAGACCAGCCAGGGCAACCTCGTTTCTACAATAAATCAAAAAATTAGCCGGGCATGGTAGCACACACCTGTAGTTCCAGCTACTTGGAAGGCTGAAGTGGAAGGATTGCCTGAGTCCAGCAGGTCGAGGCTGCGGTGGCCGTGAGCATGCCACTGCCCTCCAGCCTAGGTGACAGAGTGAGACTTCAACTCAAAAAAGAAAAAAAAAGATAACATTTGGGGTACATCTGGGGGAAGCCAGGGACTGGGCAAACCACCTTGGGAAGTTGTTCTCATTTTTGTCCCCTTTTTGCTGATAAGAAAGCTGAGTCTTGAGTCACGCCTAAGCCACGGAGGATGGCAAAGGGCCTGGGTCCATGTCTTCAGACTCTTACACACTGTGCTGCAGTCCCTTCCAGCATAGGTGCTCATGAGATATTATGAAATAAATAAATGAATAAAATAAAAGGAGGAGGAGGGGAGGAAGGAAGGTAGGAAAAGGAAAAAAAGGAGCGAAGGAAATGAAGGGGACAGAGATTCAACTGATATTGCCCTCGGCTATCTCTTCAACTTAGCCAAAGCTGGAAACGTAAATATTACACTGTGTAAATATTTTGAAAGACAATTCTGGAAGGGAGACCTTTAAATTAAAGGAAGGCTGATGTGGAATCAACTGATATGAAATGTCAGAACATCACAAGCGGAAGGAAAAGGACTTGAGAGCAGAAAGGGCTTCCTGGGGCCCAGGTATATATGCCCGTAGTGGATTTACTCATCCAAGTCTGACACAGTTTCTTGAAATTGCAAATTATAATGACTCTTGGTTACTTCAAAATCGCCTACATCCAAGAAGTACCTTCCTTTTTTTTTTTTTTTTTTGAGTCGGAGTCTCACTCTGTCACCTAGGCTGAAGTGCAGTGGCATGCTCATGACCACAGCAGCCTTGACCTGCTGGGCTCAGGTGATCCTCTGTCTCAGCCTTCCAAATAGTGGGAATTATAGACATGTGCCACCACGTCCAGTTAATTTTTTGATTTATTGTAGAGATGAGGTCTTGCCAAGTTGCCCAGGCGGGTCTCGAACCCGTGGGCTCAGGCAATCCTTTCACCTTGGCCTCCCAAAGTGCTGGGATTACAGGCATGGGCTTTTTTTTTTTTTCTTTTTTGAGTCAGAGTCCCACTCTGTCACCCAGGCTGGAGTGCAGTGACATGCTCCTGGCCACCGCAGCCTGGACCTGCTGGGCCCAGGCAATCCCTCCACCTCAACCTTCCAAGTAGCTGGAACTACAGGCATGTGCCACCATGCCCAGCTAATTTTTTTGATTTACTGTAGAGACGAGGTCTCACCATGTTGCTCAGGCTGGTCTCGAACTGGTGGGCTCAGGCAGTCCTCTCGTCTTTGCCTCCCAAAGTGCTGGGATTACAGGCGAGAGCCACCGCACCGTGCGGTATCTTCAACACATTTCTTGGTGTGTGGTTGTCTGTGAGCAACACCTTTGGGCTCCTCTATTATTCTGTGACCCAAACTGATCATTGAGATGAATGAATGAAAACTCAGATTTTTTTCAGGGAGATGTTTTTTGGTTCTGTAGACTCTGTGTGTGTGTGTGTGTGTGTGTGTGTTTATTTTTTGTGTTTCTGTTTCTCTTGCTGTCTGCCTCAGGAATGGACAGAATTTCGGCAAGGTAGGCAGTCTTGCTGGAGGTACTTAGGTTAATCAGGGCATGCCATGTGGACTTTTCTATCACCCACAGGAAGGCCTCAGTTTAGTATATTGACAGTAGCCATATTTTCCAAACCCCAGAGAGTAGCACAGTGTCTGACTAGGGACTGAGTTCTGCTTGATGAATGTAGTCATGTGAACTCACCAAGGCACAAAAATGACATCATCTATCATTAGCCATTTTATGAACTACACTTATGAAAGGTAAAACAGCAGGATGTTGGGACCACCCAGGGATAGAGTGACACAAATGACCCTCGGACCCCTGTCTTTGGAGCCAGTGATTTGTAAGGATCGTGGGGTCCAGTCCCCGGAAGGGGGCCTCTCTGATCCACAGACATAGCCGGCCTTGGTGACACGGCATCGCTCGGGACCCCTGTGGTCATGAGCTCACCCTTGGCCCGACGGCTGGTCTGCTGCAAGCTGCCAGCCTCTCGGGCAGTGAGTCAGCGGTGGGCTGTCGCTGGATCCCGCCAGGCCACGGAGCCCTCGGGAGCCTCCCCGAGCCCAGCATTGCGGCCTGCCTCGCCAGGTCCCTCTGCCGCCCCGGCTTCCCCTCCCTCTGGTACCCAGCAGGGAAGAGGTGCACAGCAATTAGAATTCAGGGCATTGATCGGAAGCCCCCTTGGCACACCCACGGCAATCCCGCCCCTGCCGGAGGAGGAGGCGGAGCTTTGAAGGGGACTCAGCACACACAGTGTTTCTTTGAAACACTCCAGAGGTTTCACTGAATTAACCTCCTTTGTCCTTCACAGGATTCCAGGGACATTAGTCAGAGGCTCATCCTACTTCCCTTTCTGCCTGGAAGTACACCCACTAGCTGCTGCCTCCAGATCCTTTGTTTTTCAGCTCTTGGTGGCTCTTAGGTCTGTGAGATAACCCTCCCAGGATCACGCTGAATAAGGGGGACAGGGGTGAGGGAGGCTGAATGTGGAGGACAGGGCTGGGGAGGAGTGTGCACTGAGGTTTACTGAAGGTCTGCGTCAGGAGCACTGACAAATTTTTTCCCACTGAATCTTCACCGTAGACCTCCCAGGTAGGGGTTTTCATCCCATATCCTAGATGAAGAAACCGAGAGTCAGACCGGTTATGTAACTCATCAAAATCACAATGCTGATCAGTGGGCCAGAGGTTCACACTGGAGTCCCCCTGTGACTCCTCAACCCCTGCTAATTTTATTATCCAGCAAATTGGGAAAGGAATTATTTAGGGTAAGTCTCAATTCCTCACATTGGTCTTGTCTATTTTTTTGCAAAATTCCTTTTTTTCCCTCCTAAAGCCCTTTCAGTTTAGGAAACCTCTCGTTGACCCCATGACCCTATTCTCAGTCATGGAGTGGTATTTGGCAAGATGATGACGTGGGCAGGGTGTGGTCACTCCCTGGACGGAGCTACATCCTAGCTGGGTTCATACAGAGATCCCACAGAGAACTGGCGATTAAGTCACTACCTTTTCTTTCAATCATTTAAGTTCTGAGAATGGTCTCTTACCAGGTTGGTCCCGTCCACTTGTCCCCTTGCCCGCCACTGCCCAGACCTTTCCACTAGGCCCTCCTACCCTGACCTCTGGTTTCTCTGCTCTGGGTCCTTTTCCCATAGCCTTCCTACCGGAATTTTCCAAACCGTGGAGTACACATATCTTCTGCTGAAAAACCCTTCCACAGCTCCCAAACCTATGAGAAGATGTCAAACTCCTTCAGTGGGTTCTACAAGGCCCTTCCCACCCTGCCCACCATCTTCAGATGTTTCCTTCCGTGCTCCAGGTCTAAGCCACTGTAGAATGTGCACCTGACCCCAGCTGAGCAGTGTTTTTTTGTTTGTTTGTTTGTTTTTGACTCGGAGTCTCACTCTGTTGCCCAGGCTGGAGTACAGTGGCACACTCATGGCCACCGCAGCCTCGACCTGCTGGGCTCCGGCGATCCTTCCACCTCAGCCTTCCAAATAGCTGGAACTACTGACACGCGGCATCACGCTCAGCTAATTTTTTGATTTAATGCAGAGATGAGGTCTCGCCAGGTTGCCCAGGCTGGTCTCAAACCCGTGGGCTCAGGCAATCCTCTCACCTCAGCCTCCCAAAGTGCTGGGATTATAGGCATGAGCCACCATGCCCGGCCCACTCTCCTTCTACTTGGAATAGCCTCTCAACCTCTGAACAGCAGCCTCCCTCGAGAGCCAGCTCAAATGTCACTCCCTCCGCCGAGAAGCCACATGTTCTCCAAGAGGGGAGGCGTTGGGTTGCCGGCCACGCGCCCATCACACTGAACTGGTGTTCGTCCTCCCCAGGAGGCCAGCTGCCCCCAAGAGTGGCAGTATTCACAGGCGTGTTGCTCTCAGGCCTGAACTGTGTAGCAAGTCACTCACACTATTAATAGTAAGAGTCTCAAGGTTTTCAAATGAGCTGCTTTTGTTATAAATTGGAGTGGATTCAAGGTTATTCTTATAATAACGTCATTTTCACTCAGTTGCATGTTTTCCTGAGTGGGCGAGAAAGGGGTGGGGTTGCAGCAAGCTTGTTGATCATTGTTTCAAATGTTAAAGAAAAAAGATTAAGAAAGGATGAACAGATCTGCAGATATGTTAGTGGGCTGTGGATGATATGTGATGCGGGCAGAGATGCAAGCCCGCACAGAGAACTTATTTATCTGTATATATATGTGTGTGTGTGTGTGTGTGTGTGTGTGTGTGTGTGTGCACACGTGCCTGCCCACACACATGGATGTGTTGGGATGAAGAGAAGGTTTTAGATGTTTGTATGTTACAAGATGTAACCCCTCCCCAGTGAGAGCAGCAATTATTCACACTACTTCTGTGATTAAGAGGGAGCAATGTGGAAAATACTTCATGTAATGTTAAGAGGGAAAAAGGCAGAATCTCAGACTATGCACATTGCTTAGTACAGTACATAAAAAAACAATGCATGGCTCACACCTATAATCGCAGCACTTTGGGAGGATGAGGTGAGAGGATTGCCTGAGCCCAGGGGTTCGAGACCAGCCTGGGCAACTTGGCAAGACCTCATCTCTACAATAAATCAAGAAATTAGCTGGGCATTGTGGTGTGTGCCTGTAATTCCAGCTACTTGGAAGGCTGAGGTGGAAGGATCACCTGAGCCCAGAAGGTCGAGGGTGCAGTGGCTATGAGCATGTCACTGCACTCCAGCTTGGGCGATAGAGTGAGACTCTGACTCAGAAGAAAGAAATGCAGAGCTGGAAAAAAGGCAAGCTAAGAAACAAAGCTCTGATTTGTGAAATGGTAGGGTTGTGGTGATTTTTTTTTTTAATTTCATGGATTGAGCAGTATCTCTATGTTACAGACTCAGTCCTCTGGGTCTACCATCACCTCGGCTGGGCAGCGTGTGGTCAGCAGACCTAAGACTATTTTCTTTTTTCTTTTTTGGAGTCAGAGTCTCACTCTGTTGCCCAGGCTGGAGTGCAGTGACACACTCCTGGCCACCGCAGCCTCAATCTGCTGGGCTCAGGCGATCCTTTCACTTTAGCTTTCTAAGTAGCTGGAACTACAGGTGCATGCCAACAGGCCTGGGTAATTTTTTGATTTACTGTAGAGAGGATCTCTCGTCAAGTTGCCCAGCCTGGTCTCAAATCCCTGGGCTCAAGCAATCCTCTCACCTCCGCCTCACAAAGTGCTGGGATTGTAGGTGTCAGCCACCGTGTCCAGCCCTAAGACTGTTTTCAATCCATCTGCCTGGTTTGATGTTTCTAGAGCTTCAGGGGGATAACAGACGACCACACTTGCCACTACTAGACCTGTGCACAGCCTCCTCAAAGAGAGAGTGGGTGCAAAACCCTCCATGCTGATCTCTTTTTTTTTTTTTGAGTCAGAGTCTTACTCTGTCGCCCAGGCTGGAGTGCAGTGGCACGCTCATAGCCACCACAACCTCGACCTGCTGGGCTCAGGCTATCCTTCTGCCTCAGCCTTCCAAATAGCCGGAACTACAGGCATGCGCCACCACGCCCAGCTAATTTCTTGATTTATTGCAGAGATGAGGTCTCGCCATGTTGCCCAGGCTGGTCTTGAGTGTGGGCTCAGGCAATCCTCTCACCTGGGCCTCCCAAAGTGCTTGGATTATAGGTGTGAGCCACCGTGCCCAGCCCATCACTGTTTTAATCAGCCAATAACCCAAGTGTAAGTCCTCTCAGCCATCACTTCCTTGGTATGTCCCATCCTTTCCACCATACCCTAGACCACCTCCTTGCCTTTGACTTTGCCTCTGACCTTCCAAACTCTAACAACTGCGCACACTGGAATTCCTTATTCCACAACCAACCCACCAAACATATTCAACTTTTTCTCATCTACATCTCTTGATTTCCAGCTTATAGAAACTTTAGCCCAAGTCAACATTTCTGTTTGCAAGGACTCATGTTTTAAAATTTATTTTTTAATTTTAGAGTGGTGGCATACATATGAGGATTTACTACATAAATAAGT
>CAUYQG010161647.1:0-15575 GCA_963574415.1 Tarsius wallacei | reverse complement strand
TTCCGGCTACTCGGAAGGCTGAGGCAGAAGGATCGCCGGAGCCCAGCAGGTCGAGGCTGCGGTGGCCGGGAGCAGCCACTGCACTCCAGTCTGGGCGACGGAGTGAGACGCCAAATCAAAAAAAAAAGAAAGAATTTAATTTGGCAGATGACTAATTCATAATTTGGTCCAATCACTTACAGTATTTCCATACAAAAACAATTAGTAATAGTTGGGGCTGTTATCATTTAAAAACCAATGTCTGACCAAGAAGAAGGCATTTCTCTGTGGATTTTTATAATGATTTTGTTATGGCTAGACTAGGACACATCCTAAATACCTAACTGAATGACAAATTGCAGCAGTGCCAGCAGGGCTGAATGTGTTATGTAAATGACATACTCTTCCACGGGATGGGGGCTATGCTCTTTATTAGTATGGGCAAAGCATTGCCTATGATGTCTCCTTTAGGGCTCAACACCAAAAAGCAGGATTTCAGGTAGCTAGAGAGGAAGTAACTTACAGACCTACTTAGGCTAGGATAGATTCTTGTAAGAATTAAGATCTAGTATTCTAGGTTTAATCGTTCCACCACAAGTGAGAAAAACCTGTAGTTTTCTTCTCCCCCAAAAAGTGAAAAATAAATTGTTTTATGAACAGTCAAATATACTCCATACTGTTCCTAGAGACTTTTAATACGCTGAGCTGATTATACTGAGTGGTCTAATAAACTTGCATATTAAAATGACAAGGTATTGAGTATTAAGTCTATGAATACAGGGTTATTATCGAATGGGGACAGGAATTCAAACTCTCTCTAAGACAAGATTTGAAAATTGCTTAGTAATTTCACTTTCTCCTCCTAGGCAGTGAAAAGCAAGGAAAAGAAGAGGCTGTTATATCTCTTCTTTTCCAGTAAAGGACTACAGCCTGAATATGACTCCTAATACAAGCTCACAAGTTGCCTCGGTTCTAGGAAACTGAGAAATAAGAACCTTCTACCCTGATCTGAGCATGGCAAGGAAAGGAGGATGAGTGGGCTCAGGGCACTGGAGGGATAAAAGGAAAAAGACATAGATACAAGACAATGCTCTCTTCTTTGGATGCTTCCTCCTCCTGTCCTCAGCTACAGAGGTTCCCTTAGCCAGCCTCCACCTCTGAGACCCTGAGAAAGTCAGAAACAACCACACACCATCTTCAGGCCCAGCTTCTCCTGCATTCTTAATGACCCTGGCATAGAAACAGGAACCAAGGCCAATGATTAGCTGCCGTCTGCAGTTCACACTGCAAATGTCCCACCATCCTCTGTCCACTCACCTGTAAACCCCACACAGGACCCAAGTTCTTGACATCTTTAACAAAGGTTTGATACTCTGAAAGGAATACCAGTTTGGTCTGGCACAGAAGTATCAGCAAAAACAAAACAAAACCCAATGCTCTCCCAATGTATTTCACTGCAACTCAGTTAGATATATACACAAAAACACACAAACACACACACACACACACACACACACACACACACACAATATAACTACCAAGTACTGGGTGCTGTGAGAGATACAGACTAAGTAAGAATATTCTGAACTGGGTGTGGGGGCTCACAGCTGTAATCCCAGCACTGTGTGAGGCTGAGGCAGGAAGATCGCTTGAGTACAGGAGTTCAAGACCATTCTGGATAACATAGCAAGACCTCATCTCTACAAAAAATGAAAAAAAAATTAGCTAGGCATGGTGGTGTGTGCCTGTAGTCCCAGCTACTAGGGAGGCTGAGGAGGAAGCATCACTTGAATTCAGGAGTTTGAGGCTACTATCGTGCCATTGTACTACAGCCTGGATGACAGAGTGAGATCCCAACTTTAAAAAAAGAAGAATATCCTGACCTTCCAGGCACTCATAGTCTACTAAGAAAATGAGATGAGTATTCAACAACATTTGAATCAAGACAGAAGCAGGTGCAGTAAGGAGGTAACCACACAACACATGTGGTGCATATGGTGGGGCAAGGAGAACACGTCTGGCACACTCATTTTTACTCATGGTCAAGATAGGGTTTCTCAAGTTCAACACTATTGACATCTTGGCTGAAAAATTCTTTGTTGTGGGGACTGTCCTGTGTATTGTAGGGTGTTTAGCAGCATCCTTGACCTCTACCCACCAGATGTCAGTAGCTCTGCCCTCCTTCATGACAATAAAAAATGTCTCCAGACATTGCTAAATGTCCCTAGAGCAAAATCACCCCCGTGTGACAACCACTTGACCAGGTCTATCCCTTTGGAAGACTATAACTGATTCTGTATACCTAGAGATAGCTCCACTAATTTGAATGCTGTCGTTTTCTATAAATCTTCATCCTGCCTAAGTTAAGTGCAGAATGTTGCAGAACTAATGGAGTTGGAAGTTGGGGGTGTTTTCTTATTTTGCAGGAAACATCTGGTCAAAAAATAGATGTTAGCACTGACTCTATACCAAGACCTCTATAGGTGCTGAGGATGTCAGCTTATGGATTTATTTCCCCAGCTTCTGGGAATGCTTCTGGAAGACAGTCCTCAGCTATTGTCCCTTTTTTGGGAACTTCCTTGGATGGAGAAATTTGCCTTACCCAAGGTTATTCCTCTTTGCAGGGGCATCCCGAATCCAATCGTAGTAGGAATATAAGGGTACGGGGGCTACCTGATTAAGATATCAATGAGGTCACTTCCCTTGAGACCTAGGCAAGAAAAGAGTCATTAGAAGGACGCGTGGAGCCAGAGATTACACTGATTTATTTTATAACACTGCATAAGACTAGGCCTGCTGCTGACAGAAATGGAAATTTCACATGCATTGCCCTGGCCTCCTTTCCTAGCTGTATCCTGAAAGGCTTCTTCTATTTGGGCTAAGAGGTGAAAATAAGGAGGACAAAAGGGCAAAGAAGGGCCAGTTATTTAGGGTAGTCAGAGAGAGAACACATGAAACATTTCAGCTAAAATTGAACAGAAAGGAGCAGCAGTTAAAAGTCACTCTGTAGGAAATTAGACCAGAGGGTGGACTTCAAAGCTCCAGCTTTGTCTCTGTGGAGTGTCACCTTTCTGATCCTTTCTGAGCAAAAAAGGAGAACAGTGAGCTTTCTCGAAGAGATGACCAGAAACCAGGAGTGGGTGTTGTAGTGTGTGATACTGGCTCAGGATAAAGGCCTGTGCCCTTGACCAAGTCAAGTGATGGCTTGGGGTAGGAAAGAACGACTCTAGGTCCATAGAACTACATCTCTAATTGTTTTTCTACTCACTTGGATGTAAACCTTGGCTTGGAAGGATCACTGTGTACTTAGGACCTTGTTCGGGGTATCAATCTGCTGAGCCAACATTTTGGAACAGCAGTTGAGGGCATTGAAGCAGAGCCTCGGGAGTGCAGCCCCTGGAAATAAAAATCCCCCCATACCTATGAGTATAGTGCCTGGGCACAGGAATTGTGCCTTATACGTTGTCACAGGTTGGGTCCCCAGGGAATTCAACTCTGAGATGGAGATCGGCACGCAGGCTGTTTCTTAGGGAGTATTTCTGAGATCAACAGCTGTGGAAGGGAAAGGTTGGAAGCGGGGTTGGCCGGTGGAGAAGTTGAGGGAGCCCTCACATGGAGTTTTGGAGCTGGCATGGCCCTGTAGTTGACATGAGTTGGAAGGAATGGTCCGCATGCTGGTCTAATTTCCTACAGAGTGACTTTTAAACTGCTGTTCCTTTCTGTTCAGTTTCAGTTGAAATGTTTCATATGTTTTCTCTCTGACTACGCTAAATAATTGGCCCTTCTTTGCCCTTTTGTCCTCCTTATTTTCACCTCTTCGTCCAAATAGAAGAGACTTTTCAGGATGCGGTTAGAAAAGGAGGCCAGGGCAATGCATGTGAAATTTCCATTTCTGGCAAGCCTAGCCCTATGCAGGATTACAAAATAAATCCGTGAAATCCCTGGCTCCAAGCAATCATCTAGTGACTGTGTTCTTGCCCAAGTCCCAGGGCTCCAGTGATCACCACATCCACACACCTTACTCAGGTAGCCCCCCGCCCTCTGCACTTTCCCGCCTCTCTTTTGTCCATTGACATCTTCCCCCTTTTGCCTGGTTTACTTGGCCTCCTAGTAGGGCTAGTCCTGGAGGGCTATTTACACGTGAACTTGACTGTGGTGTGGCTGGAGCATAGTGATTTTATGTGTTATTCCTCCCACAGGGCATGTGTATTTTCATATCAATCTCTGAGAATGTAAGGACAGGCAATGTTGGGGTTTTATGACACACAAAAGGGCCATTTGTGGACCAAGAAAACTTTCTTCAACCTGTAAATCACAACGATGGGACAGTTCCCTTGCCTCATGACTCTGACTCACAAACTCCAGCCACCCTGAGCAACGAGACGAGGACCTCCTCTCACATCACTGTATAGCCATGCAAACAAGTCAACTAGCCTCTCCATTCCTGTGCATGGGACAAAGTCACTGGACAGCCAACCCAACCAGGCAAGCAAATTGATGAACTCATTTCATGAAAATAAAATTTGACTAAGCTTGTTTTGTTGCTATTGAAAGAGAAACTAAATTATCTTTTTCTCTTTTCCTTTTTGTTTTCCACATCTACTTCCGTAAGGCCTACTCAGCAATCATTGTGAGGCTTCATTAAAATAAGCTCAGAACAAATCAGCTTCAGATAATATAATAGCACAAAGCTTCCTCAGGGGAATAGAGGGACTGACCTTGCCTGCCACCCCTGCCATCCCCACCGTCACATATTCATAAAGCTGTGTCAGCAAGGGCTTTGGGGTGCAGGGAATCCAAGGGAACAATAGAGGAGATGCAGGACTGAAAAAGAAAGAGACAAACATATTTATTAGCTTCCCAAAGATTGGCACTCAGTTGACCAAATCGGACCTAGGAGCAAATCAGGAAGAAGAGTCTACAGACAGGGTTGCAAAGACCCTTTGGTCCTTCCCTGCACCTTCCCTGCACCATTTGGGTAGCAAGTAGAATCCAGGCCCAAGTCATCCCCACGAAGACAGGCTTTCAAGGGATCTTCCAGAAGTTCAGGTCACATACTAGCTCCCAATTCCCTTCTACCACCTCTGAAACACACATTCAGGTTCAATTAGCATGATGATGCTGCTTTGCCTACAAAATATCCACAGACGTCCTAGAATAGTAGTCTGTGAGAGATACTTGCGGCCATCTTGCTTCCTGGTGTTCAAGCTTGTTTCTCCCCATTGAGTCTTTTTGTTCTTCTCAATTGTAACAAGCACACGCACAGCTGATCTAGTTGGAGACAGGATGAAGCAATCCACAAGTCAATTACTCCTCCTCCCTTCTCATTCCAATAGTGTTTTCTCTTTCCTTTTTTTCTTAGTTCTAAGTACTCATCGCCAGTCTTTAGCCAACATTTTTCCAGCCTGGTCTTGGTTGTTTGTGACAGGTTTCTTAAGAAGGACTCGTGAAGCTATTATTTCTCCCCAAGTTACTTCCCCGTAGTCTCTATATTTGAAGTCTAATCATCTCCTCTGTGATCATTCCTGCACCTACACTCTTCACCTGCCCCTCTGCCGCAGTCCTGTTAAATCTAAGTTCTTTTTTTTATCCCCCCCTTACTTCAATAGCTTTAGGGAATACAAATCGTTTTTGGTTACATGATTGCATTGAAGAGTTCTGAAGAAGTCTGAGCTTTAAAATGTACCTACCATCCTCACCTGGGCCCATTATACCTGATAAGTCATTTTTTGGTCCTTCCCTGCACCTCCAATGTCCATTATACCATTCTCTATGCCGTTGCAGATCCGTAGTTTAGCTCCCACTTATAAGTGAAAACATGCAGTGTTTGGTTTTCTGTTCCTGAGTTAGATCATGTAGAACTAAAGTTATTTTCAAAGCAGCGTAAGTTTCACCTTCTATACGTTTGGGTTTGGTTTCTTTCCTAAGGGAACGCACTGTGCAAATTCTTCCTGAAGTCTGCCATTCAGTGCCCTGAGTATGTTGGCATTTCTTGCCCAACTCCGCACCACACAACTCTGCCTCACAGATGCTTCTGGCCACCAGTATACGATATTTGGAGTTTCCAGATGTTATATGTCTCCTGGTTTCACTGCAAATAAACTTTGTGCGAATTAAACATTAAATTAAATATTTTGCCAGGGGCAGTGGTTCATACCTGTAATCCCAACACTTTGGGAGGCTATGGTGGGAAGATCATTTGAGACCAGGAGTTTGCGACCAGCCTGGGCAACAAAGTGAGACCTCTATAAAAAAGCTAAAATGAGCCAGGTACAGTGGTGCACACCTGTAGTACCAGCTACTCAGGGGGTTGAGACAGGAGAATTATTTGAGCCCAGGAGTTCAAGGCTGCAGTGAGCTGTGACCACGCCACTGTATTCCAGCCTGGGTAATAGCGAGAACTCATCTCTAAAAAAAGAACAAAAACAAAAGCCAACGCATGTCTTGACTGAGGATATGTATGTATCTCCTATGCATTTATAGATAAAGTATGAAAAATGCGTGGGAATGATAAACTCCAAAATTCGGGAAAGGGTTACCTCTCTGAGAGAAAGAAGGGATACTTTTGCCAAGGCGTACACAATAGACTTTATGTTGGCATCGTTCATTTCTTAAACTGAACAGTGATTACTCCTAAATGGTAGGCATTCCATTCCTTGTGAGACTTAAAAAGTTAATAATCTGACTTTAAACTGCCTTCTTTGCCCATATTTTGTTTCTCCATGCATTTTTAAATTTTGTGCCCTCAGCCCAAAGTGACTTTTTTTCTTATCTTTGCCTTTGTCCATCTGGAGAACTCTTGCTCATCCTTCAAAACAAATGTCAAATGTCACTTCCTCTGGGATGCCTTCTCTGACTTTCTTGGGGTGATTTACTTGTTCATTCTGGTGATCCCATGGCATTTGGCATAGACATGCAGGTGAGTTTTCTGCCATGCTCTAATTCCCTCTTCCTCTCTCCCTCTTATCCACTTGTCTCTAGATTTTTCTACTCTCAGTGTTGTCTATAGACCAGCAGCACTGTCATCTCCTGGAATTGTCAGAAATGCAGAATCTTAGGCCTCACCCCAGAATCTGCATTTTAACAAAATTCCCAGTTGATTCCTATATGCATTAAAATTTGAGAAGCACTGGTGTAGAACAGTGCTCCCAGTGTGTGGTCCATTGACAAGAACTGTTTGTTTCTAGTCCAAGATAAATACAGAAATTGAGAGTAAGCATTTAGAAACTTTTCTAGCATGTTGACAGACTAATTTTATGTCCATTTAATCTAGTTTTCAAAATGGAGCTTGTGTCTCAGCACAGTGGCTCACGCCTGTAATCCCAGCACTTTGGAAGGCAGAGGCGAGAGGATTACCTGAGCCTAGGGGTTCGAGACCAGCCTGGGCAACTTGGCAAGACCTCATCTCTACAATAAATCAAAATATTAACTGGGTGTGATGGCACACGCCTGTAGTTCCAGCTACTTGAAAGACTGAAGCTGAAGGATCACCTGATCCCAGCAGGTCAAAGCTGCAGTGGCTGTGAGGGTGCCCCTGCTCTCCAGCCTGAGTGACAGAGTAAGATTCCCACTCAAAAGAAAAAAAAATGGAGCTTGTATTTTATATGCTTCTGATTTATTCATTTTTCTAGTAACTAATTTTTATTGCACAAAATTATCAGTGTGCAATGGATTGGAATTTTTTTTTAATCCTTCATGATAGTTTGAGAAGCACTGTAAAGACCCTCTATTCTTTGTTTCCTCAACATTTAACAGAAGGTGCTCATAGTAAATGCTTAATAAATGTTGGTGAGTGACTGCTTAATGAAATATAACATTCTTATTCTTTGGTCTACATTTGAATTCTTGACAGCAAAAGGTTCATCATCACCTGGTTCAAGAGATAAGAACAACCCCATCTATATAGCCCCAGCCATGAACAGACCAGTTAAGCGCCCAGAAAGAACCTTCAAAAAGAAGAAACTCTTCAAGCTGACGAGATATTTTGGGTATGGAGAGGAAATGGAAACACATCGACACCGCAGCACATTTTCCAGGAGGGAAAGAAGGAGTGAGAATAAAATGAAAAATAGAGAAGGGAGAAAGGCGTTTGTTAAAATCTTTACTTCGTGCCAGGTACAGGGCTCATCCCAGTACTTTGGGAGGTGAAGGCAAGAGGATTGCCTGAACCCAGGGGTTCGAGACCAGCCTGGGCAACTTGGTGAGACCTCATGTCTACAATAAATCAAGAAAAATTAGCTGGGCATGGTGATGTGCACCTGTAGTACCAGCTACTCGGAAGTATCATTTGAGCCCAGAAGGTCAAAGCTGCGGTGGCCGTGAGCGTGCCCCTGCACTCCAACCTGGGTGACAGAATGAGACTCTGACTCAAAAAAAAAGTTTGTAAAATTTGGAATTCCAGTAAACAAAATAGTATGATAAATGAGCAGACCCCTGACTTTGCAAAATGTGATAACAATACTTGACCTTCATACTTCAGAAGGTAGAGAAAAAATGAAAATGCTTTGGAAAATGGCTGTTTGACGGGTGCTAGGTGACTGGCTTCAACACGTCTGGCACATTGGATTCCCTAGACCAAAGAAGAAAAATTCTGTTTTTCCATGCCTTCCCTCTGTGTGAACACAGACAAGCGAGTAGGGGAGGGAGCATGTGTGCTTAGTGCTGAGAACCATACATGGTATTTATTACTGTTATTATTTTTTAATTGGAGTCTCACTCTTTTTGCCCAGGCTGGAGTGCAGTGGCATGTTCACAGCCGCCGCAGCCTCAACCTGCTGAGCTCAGGCAATCCGTCCCTCTCAGCCTTCCAAGTGGCAGGAGCTACAGACACGTGCCACCACGCCCAGCTAGTTTTTGTGATTTATTGTAGAGACAAGGTCTCACCAAATTGCCCAGATTGGTCTTGAACCCCCAGGCTCAGGCAATCTCTTGCCTCAGTCTCCCAAAGTGCTGGGATTACAGGCTGAGCCACTACATCCGAACTACACGGTATTTTTAATGTGGGATTTTCTTTTCTTTTTTTCTTATGTATCTTATTATAAGTAAAATTTCTGATTAGTGGCAGAATAATTCTGGGAAGGAAATGTGTGTGTATGTGTATATATGTTTACAATTATTAGGTTGAACCATAAGGAATTGCCAATTTTTGACTGTTTTTGACCACAAAAGTTTATAGGTTTAGGAAAAGGAAAAAGGTACAAAGGATTTCTTTGTTCTCAAATTCTGAGTCAAGTGCAAAAAAAAATTCTTGGTTACAAAGTTCAGTAGAAAACCTTTTCATCATACTCAGAAATGATTAGTTTTTCATACACATACATGTGCAAACATACACATACACAATCTCATCCATTGATTAGCAAGTCCTAAGTTATTTGCTGTCAACTTTATACATGTGTGTGCACAAACACATATCCCAGACATAGCCCTTATTGTTTTATTTAATTACTTAATTATTTTGAATAGGAGTCTCACTCTGTCACCCAGGCTGGAGTGCAGTGGCCACCATAGCCTCGACCTGCTGGACTCAGGTGATTCTTCTGCCTCAGCCTACCAAGTAGCCGGAACCACAAACGCACACCACCACACCCAGCTAATTTTTTGACTTATTGTAGAGACAAGGTCTCGCCAAGTTGCCCAGCTGGTCACGAACCCCTGGACTCAGGTAGTCCTCTCTCCTCTGCCTTCCAAAGTGCTGAGATTAGGCATGAGCCACTGTGCCCAGCTGTTTTACATTGTTTTATAGTTTTGCTTCCCAGAGCTATAGAGACCATCAGGTGAACTGGAAAATCTTCTGATGCTCTGATTTGGCTATTCTCATCATTGATCCACTTCAGTAAGAGCAGATGTCAGAGAAGGTATAGAGGATTTCTAAGCTAACCATTCAACTGTGATTTTTTTTTCTCTTCTAAACTGCAATCTGTTCTGCAAAGAACTCCAATAGATTTTACCTGCATCAGGCTATCTGGAACAGCTTTTCTCACTGTTTCTCAGAAATCAAACTTCTGAAGGATTTCTATCCCTGGGCCAATCACACCCTCCTTCCTAACCTGTATGGGAATTACAGAGGTAAGAACACAGTCCTGGGGCCTAGCCATGCAAATGTGGGGTATACTTAGTTTTCCAAACATGCCTCCACAAGAAACTGGAGAAAGGTCTGCTGGTTTGTTTGATATAGCCACACCTCTGTGGCTGAAGCGAGTGGATTGCCTGAGCCCACAGGTTTGAAACCAGCCTGGGCAACTTGGCGAGACCTCGTCTCTACAATAAAAATAAAAAATTAGCCTGTAGTTCTGGCTACTTTGAAGGTGGAGGCAGAAGGATTGCCAGAGCCAAGCAGGTCGACACTGGGGTGGCCGTGAGTGTGCCACTGCCCTCCAGCCTGCACAACAGAGTGAGACTCCAACTTAAAAAAAAAAAAAAAAAAAGAAAATCATAAGAGAAAATGTATTTACTATTAAGTGGAAGTGAATCATCTTAAAGGTCTTCATCCCAGTCTCTGCATGTTTTGTAGGCTGAGGAGGAAAAGAAGGGGTTGGTCTTGATGTCTTTGGGTGACAGAGGCAGTAAAAATTCTGCTTATAAGCGTAACCATGCAGTTCAAACCTGTATTGTTCAAAGGTCAACTATAAAAGTTTTTCAGTTGCTTCTCTTAATTTACCTAGATTCACATATTATTTACCAGTTGTAATAATTTCCTTTTTTTTTTTTTTTACAAAAATAAAACACACAACCAGATAGCATTATTAATTTTAGAGGCAGAGTCTCACTCTGTCACCAACCTGGAGTGCAGTGGCACAATCATAGCTCACTGTAATCTTGAACTCCTGGGCTCAAGCAATCCTCCTGTCTCAGCCTCCTGAGTAGTTGGGACTACAGGTGTGAGCCACCACCCCCAGCTATTTTTTTAAAAGTTTTTGTAGATACAGGGTCTTGCTATGTTGCCCAGGCTGGTCTCAAACTCCTGGGCTCGAGCAGTCTTCCCACTTCAGCCTCCCAAAGAGCCACCTTGCCCAGCCTCATTTTTGTTTTCATACACCTTAATTCTTTTTCTTATAGCATTAGCTAATACCTCCAAAAGTGTTTTCAAACATAATGGTAAGTGTGTGCATGTATATAAGGATACCAGTTTTGTTAGATATAAAAAAATAAACTTATTGTTAAAAAGTGTGCATCTGTGTCTCATAACTCAATTTTTTAGAATGTTTCTTTTTTTCTGCTTTCTGCATGTGCTGGAAAAAATATTGTTAAAAAAGAAAATGTAGCCAAGTGCGGTAGCTCATGCCTGTAATCCTGGCACTTTGGGAGGCAGAGATAAGAGGATTGCTTAAGTCCAGGGGTTCGAGACCAGCCTGGGCAACTTGGCAAGACCTTGTCTCTACAATAAAGCAAAAAATTAATCGGGCGTGGTGACACACACCTGGAGTTCCAGCTACTTGGAAGGCTGAGGCGGAAGGATTGCCTGAGTCCAGCAGGTTGAGGCATCAGTGGCCCTGAGCATGCCACTGCACTCCAGCTTGAGTGAGAGTGAAATTCCGGCTCAAAAAAAAAAAAAAAAAAGAAAGAAAGAAAATGTAAGCAAAATTGTTCCTTTTACTTTCTTATTAGGATTTATTACCGATGGAAACTCTTTTCTTTTGAGCAATGTTCTACTTCGTCAGATTCGCATTCCTGATGCCATAGTCTTTCCAGCTACAGTATCTCTGCAAGAACAAGTGAAGCCATCTCACCAACATCAGGAGGATACAGAGAACTATGGGGTTTGTTGGGGGCCCCCTGATACAAACGTCACACAACCAGATAGCATTTGGCATCATCAGAATCAGGAGACACTGGGTGGTTACCCAATCCAAGGGGAATTTGCCACTTATTCAGGAGGAGGGTAAGTTGTGAAACTTGGAAGAAACTCCAGTACTGCAACCAGGTGAGCAAGCCTGATGAGCCCTGACCTGCACAAGAGTTGTAAGATGTTTGCTCTCAGTCATTCATAAGGCAATTAGGAATTCAGAACCCATTTGAGTAGTTTCTACAGCTACTATAATGCTGCTCTTCTGTCTGGGGTGCTTATAGACACTTTCATTTTAGACTTCTAAGGAAATATCCCTTTTAGTTTAAAAACTCCTTGTTAAACTTCAAACTAGAGGTATATTTGGTTTGGCAACTTGCAAAAATTGATTTCTTATCTGGAAAAACACCTATCCATTTCCTTTTTTTCTTTTTAAAAATTTTTATTTACATGGCTTTAGAGGGTATAACGATGTTTTCATTACATGGCTGCGTTGCATTGTGGTCAAGAAGTCTGGACTTTAAGTGTACCCTCCACCCCTACCTGTGCACAGTGTACCCGATGGGTGGTTTTCATCCCTACCCCCACTCCCACCCTTCCCCTTCCGCATCATCAATGTCCATTATACCATTCTCTATGGCTTTACAGACCCTTAGTTCAGCTCCCACTTACACGTGAGAACATGTGGCATTTGGTTTTCTGTTTGTGCATTACTTCACTTAGGATGATATTCTCCAATTCCATCCAAGTTGCAGCTGAAGACATTTCATTCCTTTTTGTGGCTGAATAGTATTACATGGTACACAGACACCACATTTTCATTATCCGCTGATCAGTTTATGGGCATTTAGGTTGGCTCTACATCTTTGCAATTGTGAATTGTGCTGCATTGAACACATGAGCGCAAGTGTCTTTTTTGTATAATGACCTCTGTTCCTTTAGGTAGATACCAAGTAGTAAGATTGCTGGATCAAATGGTAGATCTACTTTTCGTTCTTTGAGAAATCTCCATACTGATTTCCTTAGAGGCTGTACTAGTTTACACTCCCACCAAGAGTGCATAAGCATTTGCTTTTCACTGTGTCCCCACCAACATCTGTTGTTTTTTTATTTTTTACACAATGGCCATTCTGACTAGCATAAGGTGGTATCTCATTGTGGTTTTAATTTGCATTTCTGTGACAATTAGTGATGTTGCACATTTCTTCATGTTTGTTGGCCATTTGTATATCTTCTTCAGAGGGATATCTTCTCTTATCATTTGCCCACTTTTTAATGGGGGTATCTGCTTTTTTCTTGCTGATTTGTTTCCTTATAGAGTCTGGATATCAGTCCTCTGTATAGTTTGCAACTATCTTCTTCCATTCTGTAGGTTGCCTATTTATCTGGTTGATTATTTCTTTTGCTGTGCACCTATCAATTTCAATCCTAGCTGCAGTTTAACTTAAGTAACTATAAATTGGACAGACTGTAATCTTCAAATATAAAAGGAAACACTGCCCTTCATGAGCCATGATATGATATCAACTCAAAATTCAAATGCCAAAATTAAAATTTCTTGGCTGGGCTCAGTGGCTCAAGCCTGTAATCCCAAGCACTTTGGAAGGCCGAGGAGAGAGGATTGTCTAAGCCCAGGGATTTGAGACCAGTCTGGGCAACTTGGCAAGACCTCGTCTCTACAATAAATAAAAAAATAAGCTGGGCATGGTAGCGCACACCTGTAGTTCCAGCTTCTTGGAAGTCTGAGGCGGAAGGATTGCCTGAGCCCAGCAGGTCGACGCTGGGGTGGCCATGAGTGTGCCACTGCACTCCAGCTTGAGCAAGAGTGAGACTCTGACTCAAAAAAAAAAAAAAAAATTTCCAGAGACTTTTAAAGTGACTTAGTATTCTGAGAGTCTTTGTTATTACACATGAAAAAATCTAAATTAAAATAATAATTTCTTCATTAAAATTTACAGCAAGGGATCAGGCACACTGGCTAATGCCTGTAATCCCAATAATTTGGGAGGCCAAGATGGGAGAATTGCTTGAGCCCACGAGTTTCAGACCAGCCTGGGCAATACAGTGAGACCCCGTCTCTACAAAAATTAAAAAATTAGTTGAGCATGGTAGTATGTGCCTATAGTCCTAGCTACTCAGAAGGCTGAGGCAGAAGGATTCCTCTAGCCTGGGAATTCAAGGCTAGGGTAAGCAGTGATCACACCACTGTACTCCAATCTGGGTGACAGAGTGAGACCCCGGCTCAAAAGAAGAAAAAAATTACAGCAAAAACAGTAATGCCAACCAAATATTGACATTTACACTCTTTCCACTTCTCAAAACTAAATGTTAGCAAGGAGTAGCATTTAATACTTCAAATAGAAATAGTTGTCATGGTGTATGAAATTAATTCTACCTTAGACCTTAAATGCCAAACATATTTTCCCAATGTTTCACCTTGGTGTGAATGCTGTTGTGAAGACTCTCATTTTCATGGTCTACTAAATTTATATTCATGTTAGCACCCAGTGGAAATTTGGGCATTAGTAATCATAAAATATTTTTTAGGAAAACTAGATTGGGAAATGTAGCACCTTACTTGGTATGTGACAGGGATACTGGAAACGCCAGGACATTGTCCTCCTTTGCAGTGTTGGAGAAAGAAGCTGGCCCTGTCCTCCTTTGTTTCCCCAGAGTTCTACAGCAACTAGAACAGACTCACTGGCTAGACCAATGCACGAAAGGCCTCTTTGTGGAATTTGTGGTCTTCAATGCTCACGTGAACCTGCTCTGTGTTGTGACCCTGATTTTGGAGTCCAGTGATGTAGATATGAAGACCTCATCTCTCCTCCCTCTGTGACCTGGTGCTATGGTTTTAGATGTTTGTCCCCTCCAAACCTCATATTGAAATGTGATCCCCACTGTTAGAGGTGGCCAAGATGGGAGAATTGCTTGAGCCCAGGAGTTTCAGGTGTTAGAGGTGGGGCCTAATGGGAGGTGTTTGGGGTATGGGGGGTGGATCCCTCAGAAATACCCTCCCTTAGGGTGGGTGAGTCCTCACTCTTAATTCCCAGGTTAACTGATTATTTAAAAGAGCCTGGCAGTCAGGCATGGTGGCTCATGCCTGTAATTGCAGCACTTTGGGAGGTAGAGGTAAGAGGATTGCCTGAGTCCAAGGTTTGAGACCAGCTTGGACAACATGGCAAGGCCTTGTCTTTACAATAAATAAAAAAATTAGTCAGGCATGGTGGCGTATGCCTGTAGTTCCAGCTACTTGGAAGGCTAAGGTAGAAGGACCGCCGTGAGCAAGCCACTGCACTCCAGCCTGGGTGACAGAATGAGACTCTGACTCAAAAAAAACAGAGCCTGGCAGTAGCCGTGATTGTGACACTGCACTCTAGCCTGGGCGAGTGTGAGACTCTGACTCGAAATAATAATAATAACAATAATGGCATCCTGGTACCTCCCCCACTTTGTGCTTCCTCTCTCTCCATATGATCTCAGCACATGCAGGCTCCCCTTTACCTTCGGCCATGAGAGAAAGCAGCCCAAGGCCCTCACCAGATACAGGCACCCAGTCTTGAATTTCCAGTCATCAGAATTGTGAGCCAAATAAATCTTTTTTCTTTATTAAATTACCCAGCCTAATCTATTCCTTTACAGCAAAACAAAACAGACTGACACACTTGGATATCTCAGGAGGTCGTTCTGCCTCAGCCTTCCAAGTAGCTGGAACTACAGGCTCACACCACCATGCCCACCTAATTTTTTTATTTATTGTAGAGATGAGGTCTCATCATGTTGCCCAGGCTGATCTCAGATCCCTGGGCTCAGG
>CAUYQG010161642.1:0-19779 GCA_963574415.1 Tarsius wallacei | reverse complement strand
AAACATAGTTCTTTGATAATTTTGTTCCCCCAGCACTTGGCGGGTCTCTGGGTTGAAAATCTGTGCAACTTGTTGGGTCACTGACTGTCTTTTTTTTTTTTCTTTTTTTGGGGGGGAGGGCTTAGTAGGTGGGGGTGGGGTGGAATCAGAAATCAAGAGAAGTTTATTATGAGAGATCAAGGGTATACAATAGTTACCCCTTACTGAACAGCTCCTATTTGATAACTTCTGTGTTAGTGTTTTAAAATACATTAAATACTTTATCTCTGATTCTTATAAGAACCCTGGATGGTAGGAATTATCCCCCTTTCACAGAGACATTAAACAATAGTTTGTAATGCATGGGGCCGTGATTAGAACCCTGTTCTAAATCCTGTATTCCTCAAATGTGTAGCAGCCAGGAGGAGGGGCACTGTGAGGGGGTGAGGACACACAGGGGGATGATGTTAGTGACACTGATGGTCACGGGCCCTACCACTTTCAGGGAAGACAAGGTGCTAGGCACAAACTTTGCTCCAGGTCTTTTGTGCACCAACAAGAGAAAAGACTGGTTCCAGGATTCGCATTAATCCCTAATGCCCTATTTTTTTTCCCCCAATTTTTGAAGGCCATTGAGAGATTTGAGTTGGAGAAGAATGCTTTAGAAGAGAAAAGTCACAGCAGCCCAGGAGACAGAGGCAAAAAACCTTTCTCTTAGCTTTAATGTGTTTTCATGGGGTTTGGGTTTTTTAGTATTTAAAATGCAGTTAAGTAGAAAGCCAGAGTTTCAGGTGAAGATGTTTTCCTCTTCTGAAGGAGTCTTACATCTGACTTCTTGACAGTAGGTAAGGAAGGAGGGAGGGCTAGTCCCATTTAGAGGCCACCTACCATGTGACGCATGGTGCCAGGTGCTCTCATTCACATTCTTGAATTAAATTTTTATAACACCCCTGCCTGGGAGGTGGGTACCATTGAAAACAAAGTGTATATATATATATATATATATATATATATACTTTTTTTTTTTTTTTTTTTTTTTTTAATAGGAATCTCACTCTGTTGCCCAGGCTGGAGTTCAGTAGCACACTCATGGCCACGGCATCCTCAACCTCCTGGGCTCAAGCAATCCTTCTGCCTCAGCCTTCCAAGTAACTGGAACCACATCTATTAATCCCAGCACTTTGGGAGGCTGACGCAAGATGATCACTTGAGCCAAGGGGTTCGAAACCAGCCCGGGCAACATGACAAGACCTCATCTCTACAATAATTTTTTTTTAATTAGCCAGGCATGGTGGCACGCACCTGTAATTCCAACTGCTTGGAAGGCTGAGGTGGCAGAATCTCCTGAGCCCAGCAGGTTGTGGCTGTGGTGGCTGTGAACGTGCCACTGCCCTCCAGCCTGGACAACAGAGTAAGACTCCAACTCATAGATAGATAGATAGGTAGGTAGGTAGATAGATAGATAGATAGATAGATAGATAAACAGTTATAATTACCACATAGCTGTGGACAGACCCTGTGGTTACTCATTTATTTCTCTTCCTCCATTTTTCTGCAGTTAAGAGACAAAGAAAAGCACAGTATTCCTGCAAAGGCTCACAACTCAGGAATGCCAAATCATCTGCTATAAAAAGGGTAAGGAAGCTATCACTGTGTCAGTTTCTGACTAGCTTCTGCTGGGCATAAATCATTTTATTCCTGGGGAGGGAACACTTGGCCCTTGGGTGGTGATTATGAAGGAAAATAAGAGTTCCCTTTTCAAAAGAGGGTCTTAACATACTTTAGCAACTCTAGAATTTCTCATGACACTCCTGAAAGGGAGAACTGACCCGAGCCTCAGAATGGGGAGTGTTGGAGAGGTCATGTATCTGATTAGTTTCAGAGCTTAGAAGGTACTTCTCCTAGGAGACAATGAGTCCAGGTCTAGCTCAGAGCCACCGTGCTGCGCAGCTCCAAGGTGCCATCCACACAGCAGGTTCCTGTGAGGTTGTTCTGAGTCACAACCCACACTGGTGGTGCCAATTGCTATGGATGCCCCGGAAACTGAGATTCAGGAGCAGTCAGGTGACTTAACCAGGGTCATGCAACACTGATGGCAGGCTGGGCTTCCTACCTAGTGCTCTAACTGGAGGCGGGACCCTCTCCACTGCCTCCCCTGCAGCAATCTGGCCCTACCTCACAGCCACTCCAGTTAAGGTCCTCTGAGGAGGTCATATGTATACAAATCTTTAAACGCTGGAGAATATGAAACAGTATGCTATTGTTATCCTTTTTACACTGTTTAGCCTAAGGAATTCTTAACCAGCACAAAGCCTAATGGTTGAGAGTCTGCGTTGAAACTGTCATACTGACCAAGCATATCTAAGTGTCCTGCCCAAGGTGGCACAGCTAGCACAATGGAGCTGCCGCTGACTCCAGGTTGTCTGATTCAGAGTCAGTACGAGTGCAGTGAATCACTGAATTTCTGTCGATCACTGTAGCCCAATTAGGAAGTCACTCAGTTCATCTAAATGTTTCAGTAGGTGACTTTGGGTGGTGGTGAACAGTTTTCTCTTTCTACTTTTTTTATTTTTACATTTTCTTATAATCAGTGCTTTAGTTTATTCTAAAGATCAATTTAATGATATATATTAAACTCCATAAAGCTAATCATATCCTTTGATCCAATTTTACAGTTTTGAGGAATTCACACTAAATAATCCTAAAGGGGAGGAAACTACATGTTCCAAGTTTGGTTTTTTGGTTTTTTTTTCTGTTTTTTTTTGATTCAGGGTCTCCCTCTGTTCCCCAGGCTGGAGTACAGTGACAAAAACCACAGCTCACTGAAGCCTTGACCTCTTGGGCTCAGGTCCTTCTACCTCAGCCCCCTGAATAGCTAGGACTATAGGCACATGCCATTACACCCAGCTAATGTTTGTATTTTTTTGTAGAAACAAGGTCTCACCATGTTGCCCTGGCTGCTCTTGAACTCCAGGACTCAAGTGATCCTCCCTCCTCGGCCTCCCAAAGTGCTGGGATTAGAGGCATGAGCCACCGCGCCTGGCCACTCCAAGTTGTTAATGACAGTAATATTAACTGGAAGTAATTAGTGAGTAGTTCATTATATTATGGTATATCTTCTTAACAGGATATAATCATTTTAAATGATAATTTTCAGGACAACGTAGCTATGTGAAAAATCTAAATTAAAGTGGACCAGGTGCAGTGACTCACACCTGTGATCCCAACACTTTGAGGGACTGAAAGTCACTTGAGGCCGGAAGTTTGAGACCAACCTGGGCAATGTAGCAAGATGTCCTCTCTACTAAAAAAAAAAATTAACCAGTCATAGTGATGTGTGCCTGTAGTCCCAGCTATATGGGAGGCCAAGGTGGGAGGATCATTTGTGCCCAGGAGTTTGAGGCTGCAGTGAGCTATGATCACGCCACTGCCCTCCAGCCTAGACAACAGAGCCAGACCCTGTCTCAAAAATTAAATTAAAAGAAAATAAAGTGGATAAGGCAGGACATAAAAATTATATATACATCATGATTGAAGTTACATATATGTATTTGTACACATTTGCTCAAAGCCTATGAGGGAAAATAGAAATAATGAACATAGGTGTTTGGTAAGGGGTCCTGGAGTCATGACCGCCTCCTCGTTTTCTCAACATTCTATAAGGTTGTTATACTGTCTTCATAATAAAAAGGGGAAGACAGCCTATTGTTTTATACTGTCAAAATGATGAACCCCATTTTCATATTCTGCTCTTTTGCTTTAGAAAACAGCAGATAAAAATCTGCTAGCAGAGCTGTACCAGTATCCCAAATTTAACAGCTCTAAACCGAATAATCTTCCGAATGGGGTGGACTTCTGTGACATGGTGGGCAATGTGGTCCGGGCGGAGAGAAATCCCCTTAGCGGCAAGGTAAGGAAAGACAGCAGGCTACTCGCCCAACTGCAAGCCTGCTCTGCCCTGATCTAACATTTACACAGCAGTCCCCTTTTTCACACCCCAGGAGCAACTGAGGAACTTGCCTAGGACCACAGACAGACAAGTGACTGAGCTGAGCTAGGAACCCCAGTTCAAGTTCTCTCCAAAACCTAAATTTTTTCTATCAGGGCAACAGTCTCCAGACTGTTCTGATCACATATCCCTACTTGCAAAAAATATTTGGGCACACACCCTCATAAATATATGCCTGTTGGTAAATCATGTGCTTGTTCTGTTGTCAGTTGCTACGTTGTGGGTTAGCAAGTTCAATTTCTTTTCTTTCTTAATTAGGCATTAACTAGAATATTTTCTTCCCATGCCCCTTGGAGTGAGTATGCCACCTTGGAGCGCCATGCAATAGAGCACTCTGGGTTCCTCAGGAAGAAAGGGAGCAAAAGAACCTGGTGTGCATATGGGACACACGCCGGCTGCTTGGGAGGTGGGGGGTTATTGTAGGAGGGCTGGAAAGGGGAGGAAACCCAGGAAATGGTCTCAGCAGCCATACAGCTGTGCCTCATCGCCCTTCACAATCACACAACTCTGGAGTCTCCAAAGCAGGTCTTGGTCATTGTCCCTTCAGCTCCTAACTAGTCACCCTACCATTCCTGGGACCCAGCCATCTCAGTCTCCTCTACCTATAGTTCTCACTGCTGCTTCAAACCACACCCCCTGCCTCTTTAACTCTGTTTCTTTCTCCCTTTCCCCACACCCTTCCCTCCTCTCTTCTTGGCTTCTTCCTGCTGCTTTCTCTCTGGCTATTTCAGTCCCATCTGTCTCTTTGCTTTGTGTCTTGCATTCAGACTTCCTAAGAGAGATGATCTATTTGGGCCAGCCACTACCCAGTATGACAGTGCTGCCAGCTGGCAAGGACTGCAGTCAGCCAGTAGACAGGGTGCTGGTCTCTGGGTCAAGCAGTGTTGGCCCTGGTGTCAGGTACCTGGTTCCCTTTGTACCTGCCTTCCTCAGGGAGAGATAGTAGGAGGGGCAGCTCTCAGAGCATCATGTTCTCTACAAAGATGCTCACCACATTGTTAGTTATAGTAGCAGGAAACTGGACGCTAGTACCTGTTGGTCATTAAGTGACTCTCTGGGCTCTAATTTCCTCTCCTGCAAAATAGGAATAATAACAGTCTCTACTTTGAAGTAGAGCCTTTTTTTGTAAAATAAATAAGATATTGCACATAAAAGCACTTAGCACAGTGCTTAACAAGTCATAAGTTCTCAAAAATGGTAAATGTTTAGGCTAGGTACTGTGGCTCCCACTTGTAATCTCAACACTTTGGGAGGCTGAGGCAGGAGGATTGCTTGAGCCCAAGAATTTAAGACCAAGCTCAGCATAATAGCAAGACCTCATCTCTACAAAAAATAAAAAAAATTAGTTGGTCGTGTTGGCATACACCTGTAGTCCCAGCTACTCAGGAGGCTGAGGTGGAAGGATTGCTTAAGCTCAGGAGTTTGAGGTTGCAGTGAGCCATGATCATGCTGTCACACTCCAGCCTGGCAGCAGATTGAGACCCTGACTCAAAAAAAAACAAAAAACAAACAAACAAACAAACAAAAAAAGTAGTTTAATGATCAAAAACTGAGGAAGAGCAGTCATTTATGGTATCTATATTATATGGACCATGTAGCCATAAAAATGAACGTTTATAGTGAGTATATTTTAACATGCCATGCTATGATGTTGAGTGAAAAACATCAGTATGTAAAACTCTCTAGAATCCAATCTTTTTTTTTTTTTTTGAGTTGGAGTCTCACTCCATCGCCCAGACTGAAATGCAATGGCACACTCACAGCTACCCCAGCGTCAACCTGCTGGGCTCCGGTGATCCTTCCACCTCAGCCTTCCAAGTAGCCGGAACTACAGGCATGCGCTACCACACCCAGCTAAGAATCCAATCTTAATGTGAGCACACACATAGGAAAATCCTGGAGGAAATACATAGATAATACCAGTGGACTCTGTGTTAAAGATTATAGTCGTTTCTTCCTTTTACTTCCTCTGTTTTCAAAGTGTCTATAATTTTTAAAAGAAAAAAGAACTTGAGAACAAATGGAGTAATTTGTCTTGACAGAACCCCTGGGCACAGCCTGTGTGCCTGGTTCCCTTTGTGGGCTGGGTGGCCCTGAGGACAGGGACTGCTATGTCTCTTCTCTTCATGCCCCTTTTTGAGGTCCCATGAGGAATGTTTTCCTTAGAACTTACCACCAGTAAAACTGTGCATCTTCTGGAATGCTTTTAGCCTTATAGCTGGTACTGTTTCCTGCTTTCTCTGGTTCCCAGGAAATTGAAAGCAAATGTTTGCCCTGCCTTTGAAAGGATTGTCTTCTGAATATCCTGCTCAGGGGACTATTCCAAACTTTTATCACCTCCTCAAATCCTCTCTTCTGTCACCTTCCCCTCACTCTCAGCCGTCAACTTGGCCTCTGCTTTAGAGAGTCTGGGGGCCATCACCAACCCTGAGCTCCAGGGGAAAAAAGCCCTTCCCACCTCACTTCACTCAGGAGTGCAGCCCCAGCTCCATACCAAGCCTCACCAGGGACAGAGGAGTCATCTGTACATGCTGGCTTTATGTTCTTACCCTCCATTCTCTTTCCTCTGGCTGCCCCATGGCCCCATAGCTTCCCCCCCTCATCCACTGAGTCAGTCATGAGCTTTCATCTTGCCAAATACAAAGAATGTGTTTCTGTTGTTATCCGAGATAACTTCTCTGCAGAACTGACCCAGGGAACGACTCCCTACATTTTGAAATTCTTTCTCCCTTGGTTTTAGTGAACTGTTCTCCCTCTGCTCAAGTAGCACTGTCTTGGTCTTCCAAGCCCCTTCACCATCCATTTCTTCAGGACCCTGCCATCTGCCCTATGTCTTCTCCCTCTGCACAGACTCTGGGGCAAGTGGACCTCGGCCATTGTCTTTGTTTTGTGCCATTGTCACAGAACACCTGAGACTGGGTAATTTATAAAGAATAGAGATGTGTTTCTTACAGTGCTGAGGCTGGGAAGTTCAAGATCAAGGAGCAACTTCTGGTGAGGGCTTCCATGTTTCATCATCCCATGGTGGAAGGTGGAGGGCAGGGGAGAGCAGGAGTGAGAGACAAGAGAAGGTTGGACTTGCTTTTATGACAAGCCCACTCCCTCAGTAACCACATTAATCCATTCTTGATGCAGAGCCCTCATAACTCATTTACCTCTTTTAGGCTGCACCTCCCAACACTGTTACATTGGGAGTTAAGTTTCCAACACATGAACTTTGGGGGACACATTTAGACCATAGCAATCATCTTCCCTCATGAGACTAATTCCTATTTTGGAACTGAGTCACTGCCTCCAAGCCCCTTGCTGCACTCCGGACATCCATCTCCCTCTGTCTTTCTGCCTCTGACCTGGATGCTCTTCAGGCTCTCACACTCATCAGCTCTGCTTCTCCTCCAGCATCCCTACCTTGTTGAAAATACAGCCTTCCACTTGGGCATCAGCCAGTCTCCTCCCACACCCTCATCTCTGCCTCCAAGTGCGCATGAAGATTTAACTGCAATCTCTCCTGTGTCTCCTCTCCCTTTTCACTGCCACTGTCAAGTTCAGGCCCCACATCTTCTTGTCTGGATCATTCTGCTGTCTGCCCAGTTTGTTGTCTGCCTTGCATTCTCCATCCCTTCCAATGCATCTTCTACACTGCCACCAGGGATCTTTCTAGAACTCCAGTCTCACAGTGTTCCAGCCCTGTTGAATCAGGGCCAGTGACTTCTCTTCTCCTCTCCAGTTCCAAAACAACCCTCAGCTTTAGCACCACATAGATGCCTCATAGTCTGGCTCATGCCTGGCCTCTCACCGCCTACACCCAGTGCTCTCCTAGAGCACAGAGACCCCTTGGAGTTCTCCAGATGTGTCAGTTGCTCTCACGGGCTCAGCACATGCTTTCCTCCTCTCTGAGGAGCTCTCAGCTCTCCACTCAGTTATTTTTACTCTTGAAACCATCCTTGAGACCCCAGCACAGGTTTGATGCCTCCCTGGGCTCCATATCTTCCTGGAATTCCTTGTCCCAGGGTACCTATCACACTGTTGTAAATGTCGCTTTATCTGTGAACCTGGAGGACAGGAATTCCACATTATCAACTGAGCATCTAGTAGGTGCTCAATACATATTTGTTAAAGAACTGACATGAAATTGTTTCTGAAAGGAAGCAGGAGTATGAGTGGATAAACAGTAGCTAGCACACTCCTATCCAGTGTTTCTCGAGTGCCTGGTACTGTTCTAAGTGCTTAATAGGCACCCCTCATCTAATGTTCACTGTGGCCCCTGAGGAGGGATTGTTATCATTTCCATTTACTGTATGAAGAAATTGAGCACTGAAAGATTTAGTAACTTGACTCCAGGTCACATAGCCAATAACTGAAAGAGCTGGATTTGAATCCAGGCAGTCTGGTACCAAAGTCTGTACTTTTTTTCTTTTTTTTGAGTTGGAGTCTCAGGCTGGAGTGCAGTGGCAAACTCACAGCCATCTCAGCATCAACCCACTGGGCTCCGGTGATCCTTTCGTCTGTCTTCCAAGTAGCCAGAACTACAGGCGTGTGCTACCATGCCTGGTTAATTTTTTGTGATTTATTGTTGAGACGAGGTCTCGCCAAGTTGCCCGGGCTGGTCTCTAACCCATGGGTTTAGGCAATCCACTTGCCTCAGCCTCTCAAAGTGCTGGGATTACAGGCAGGAGCCACCGAGCCCAGCCAGTGTCCTGTATTTTATGTGGCTACCCTAGACATAGGGCAATCTTTGTCATATGGGTCTACCCTGTAAGTCAACTAGCATTCTTGGCCCTCACATAATAAATGCTAGTAGGCCCCCCAATAACTGTGACAAATAAAAACCCTCACAACTTTCCAAAGTACCCCAGGATATCAAGCAGAGTCCTATGGATGGCAAAAAAAAGAAACAAAATTAATAAAAAGCAAAATACCCCAGGAGCTGCCTCTACTAAGAAAAACTGTCCTGCAGTGAAGATCGCCAGAAGCAAGCCCTACCCTTACACACTGAGCCCTCATTGGCTTCTAAGGGATTAACTCAAATATTAATGAACAGCTAAAGATCCACAGACATTTGAGAAAGATCCCCAATGTGAAAAAACAAAGGCCAGAACAGACAGGAAAAAGGAACTTAGGGGAAAGAACAAGAAGAAAAACAACATTAGGGGGAAAACTCTATGTAATCTTTGGAGAGATAATAAATAAAAAAGGTGCTATATCAAAGGAGGAGGAGAAGGAGAAAGAGAAGGAGGAAATCTGTAAGAGCACCTGAAAATGAAATGTATGATAGCCACAGCTAAAAAAAATCAATAGAAGGAGCATAACATAAATTCAAGGGAGTCTTACAGAAAACAAAGCAAAATAACAAAGAAGTAAACAATAGGAAAGAATGAGCTGGAAAATTAGAGTTTCAATTCAGCAAGCCCAATATTCAATTAATAAGAATTCTAAGCCGGGCTTGGTGGCTCAGCCTGTAATCCCTCGCCTGGGGAGCCTGAGGTGAGTGGATTGCCTGAGCCCGCGGGTTCGAGACCCGCCTGGGCAACCTGGCGAGACCTCATCTCTACAATAAATCAAAAAAATTAGCCAGGCGTGGTAGCGCACACCTGTAATTCCAGCTACTTGGAAGGCTGAGGTGGAAGGATCGCTGGAGCCCAGCAGGTCAAGGCTGTGGTGGCCAGGAGCGGCCACTGCACTCCAGTCTGGGTGACAGAGTGAGACTCCAACTCAAAAAAACAAAAGAATTCTAGAAAGAGAAAACAAAAAATTGAGTGGGAAGACACAAGTCAAAGAAATAATCCAAGAAAAATCTTCACCAAAGAGATATGACTTTCTAAATTAAAAGGGCCCATCAAGTGCCAGCAAAGAATACAACTAATATTATGGTAACATTTCAGAACACCAGGAATGAAAAGAAATTTCTAAAGATACTCAAAAAAAGATTATATCAAAATAACTAAGAATGACCACATCTTAGGTGTAATACAGAAATTTAGAAAACAGAACGCAGGCTGGGATTGGTGGCTCAGTCTGTAATCCCAGCACTTTGGGAGGCCAAGGTGAGTAGACAGTCTGAGCCCACAGGTTTGAGACCAACCTGGGCAACTTGGCGAGACCTCATCTCGAAAGAAAGAAAGGAAGGAAGGAGGGAAGGAAAGAAGGAAGAAAGAAAGAAAGCATTGCTTTCCAAATTCTACAGGGAAAAACACTATTTTTAGGCTAAAATTCTATACCTAGCCAAATTATCAACCAAGTGTAAGGATAAAGAAAAATATAGGCATGCAAGGTCTCAGAAAACTTTTCTCCCATGCACTCTTTGAAAAGACCCTTTCTGAAGGAAGCTATTTGAGAATGTGCTCTATGAAAATGAGAGTCAATAAACCAAAAAAGAGAAAGGGTTGGGATCCAGGAAATGGGATCAAATATAAGGGAGAGTCAAAAGGGGATTTCCAGGCTGACGAAGGGAAATCCCAGAGCCATGCTGCAGAGCTGGTCCAAGTCAACTTCAAGCAAGAGTTATCTGGTAAGTTATCTAGTACACTTAACTATGTGCATAATCATGCTAAGAGGCTACCCAAAGAAACCAAGTAATTTAAACAAATGGGATCAAAGGCAATTATTAAACCTAGGAATATCCAAAAATCTATAAAAATAAAACAAAATTATTATACATGCTTTGACTCTGCAATGAACAGTATTTACATCGTCATAAACACTGAAATCAAATTTAACCATAATGACAATACAGTATAGTTACACTGGCAGAAAGGGGTGGGAAGTCGAGGTGAGGGACAAAAAGAAAGTTATATCTCATTTATTCTAGGAGAAAGCCCAAAGATAAAGTTTAAAACTGATGTCTCAAACCAATGATATACACATGTCACATTTTTAAAATCGAGATAAATAGTAAAAAAGAAAAAAAAGCTTAAAAATAATTCAGGAATACAGGAGGCAGGAGACAGCTGTTTTTCCTTAGGAGTCTTTTGGCATTATTTAACTTTTAAAGCTATCCATGTGCTGCTTAGATGAAAGGGAAAATTAATTTCAAGAAATTAATGACGGTGGTAGAAGTTCTGACACTGAATTTAATCACTGAGCTACTCTCTAACCTGTGATGAGAAAAAGTAGATGAGCTACTTTGAAGAGGGAAACCAATGACTTCTGATTAGAGAAGGTGCAGAGAGGAGGGGGCTTGGGAAGGACCCTGCTGTGCACACCTGCTGTGGCCATAATCTCTTTCTCTTATTCAGTATTTCTGCAAGTCATCAAGAGCAGGAAGCTGCTTTCTCTATTATACACAGCAACAAAGGGGATGAGTGGTTTGATAATGAGGTCTGATAACTGTCTAATACAGAGAAAACCTGAGCCTCCCAAAAGCTTTAAATTACAACTTTGATGGCACTGATCAGGGTTCTTGAAGTTGCAACTGGGACATAGAGAAGTCTCAGGAGATGTAGGCTGAGTATTTTTCTCAAACACAAAGAAAGACCTGGAGTCAGATTAAACAAAGATTCCCAGCTATTGAAGCAGATTGGTGGTTGGGGTTGGGGGGGACAACTAAGTTGAGTCGGAGTCTCACTCCGTTGCCCAGACTGGAGTGCAGTGGCCGCTCCCAGCCACCGCAGCCTCGACCTGCTGAGCTCTGGCGATCCTTCCGCCTCAGCCTTCCAAGTAGCTGGAACTACAGGCACGCGCTACCACGCCCGGCTAGTTTTTGATTTATTGTAGAGATGAAGTCTCGCCAAGTTACCCAGGCGGGTCTCGAACCTGCGGGCTCAGGCAATCCACTCACCTCAGCCTCCCAAGGCGCGGGATTACAGGCTGAGCCACCGAGCCCGGCCCACATTTTTTTAATTCCGTTTTCTTTTGATGGTTGGTTCCTTGTTCTTGCTACTGTGAACAATGCTGTGATAAACATACGTGTGCACGTATCTTTTTTATAGAGTGATTTGAGTTCTTCCAGGTATATTCCCAGTAGGGGAATTATAGGGTCGTATGGAAGGTCAATTTTTAGATCATTTAGGAATTGCCACACTGTTTTCCACAGAGGCTGTACTAGTTTACACTCCCACCAACAGTGTAGAAGTGTTCCCTTTTCGCTGCATCCTCTCCAGCATCTGTTGTTTTTTGAATTATTGATGATGGCCGTCCTGACTGGAGTTAGGTGGTATCTCACTGTAGTTTTAATTTGCATTTCTTTGATGACTAGTGAGGCTGAGCATTTTTTCATGCTGCTCATATGTCTTCTTTTGAGAAGTGTCTATTCATATCTTTTGCCCACGTTGTAATGGGGCTTTTTTTTGTTTTTGTTTTTTTTCTTTTCGGCACATTTGAGTTCCTTGTAGCTCCTTTGTCAGACATACAGGTGGCAAATATTTTTTCCCAGTCTGTGGGCTGTCTCCCTGCTCTCTTGATGGTTTCTTGGCTTTGCAGAAGCTTGTCAGTTTGATCAGGTCCCACTTGTCTATCTTATCTCTTATGGCATAGGCACTTGTGGTTTTGATCAGGAATTGATTGCCAGTTCCAATTTCCATAAGGGTGTCTCCTGCATTTTCTAAGGTTCTTATAGTTTGAGGTTTAATGTTTAAGTCATTGATCCATTTAGAGTTGATTTTTGTGTATGGTGATAGGTAGGGGTCTTGTTTTAATCTTCTGCATGTGGTCAGCCAGTTTTCCGCGCACCATTTACTGAATAGGTTCTCCTCTTCCCAATGGTTGGTGGTGGAGGCTTTGTCGAAGATGAGTTGGTTGAGAAATTGAGGTTTTGCTTCTGGAATCTCTAGCCTTTTCCATTGGTCTATATACCTGTTCTTGTACCAATACCAGGCTGTTTTGATTATTGTAGCTTTATAACGAAGCTTAAGGTCTCAGAGTATGATATTTCCCACTATGTTTTTGTTTTTGTTTTTGTTTTGCTGAGGATTGTTTTGGCTATTCATGGTCATTTACGTTTCTATATGAATTAATGCATTGTTGTTTCCAGGTCTGCAATTTTTAAAAACGTAGGAAGAAACAAATAAAATTAAAACAAACTCCAACGTGCTCATTGTTCACCACTTAACTGCTAACAATCCTAGAAAATGCACCAGGCCGACTACTAGATGCAAGAAGAGTGAACAAAAGGTGGCTGGATACTATGCTGAGATATAAAGGTTTTTCCTGTCTCTCCTTTATTTTCTCTTTCTGTTTTCCTTTCACCCCAACTTAAGGTATTGCCTGCTCTATCTCAGAGGAGGTGCGTTGTCGGATAGAAATTAAAAATAGTATGCAAACGTATTTTCCTTCCTGGTTTATTCTCAAAAGCTTAAGTACCAGAAAGGGGAGAGGAATTGTGAGTGAAGGCAGGATATATGGAAGAAGCATGGACAGAAAAGGATTTCCTCAAGACTCAAAAAAGACTTGCCAGAGAGCAGGAGGCAATAATCTCCGAGCATTGGCACTAAAAATTAAGCCTTTCCTGCGTTCCTTGCTTGCTTGGTTCGTTCCTTCTTTCTTTCTTCTTTTTCTTCCTTTCTTTCTTTCTTTTTTCTTTTCTCTTTCTTTCTCTTTATTTCTTCCTTCCTTTCTTTCTTTCAGCTAATTCTACATTAAACAATTGTGTAAAACTTTAAAAACACCTTCCTAGTGATTCATGAATTGAGGAATGGAAAAGGTATACATGGAAAGCATTGACATAAGGAAAAAGTTTCGCATCAACAACAGAAACACCTGAACAAGCACTCCTACCAAAAAGGTTTAGGAAGCTCTGAAGAGAGAAAAAAGTCATTGAATTGGGATCTGGAGTTATTTTGCAGCTACCACTTTAACTTTATAGCTCACTAGAGACAGAGATTAAGCAAGAAGTGAAGTTCTGCAAACATTTTTTTGGTACTCTGCTTTCTTAAAAACTTAAGGGAATTACACATTCATGTTCTTTCTGTGTAAATGCCTCTGTCCTGATTTCTACTTCTCAGCTTCTGAATGTTACTCACTAAGGCTTCATGAGCTGGATGTTCCACAGATGTGATCTCCAGAGCCTTCCCTGATGGCCTTTTTGCTCCATCTGGAGGTCAGCCCAGGTTCACAGGGAAATCACATCCTCCTGCCTAGTGGTGACCAACAGCCAAAACCTGAGAAAGAGTACAAGGCTGGGACTTGGAGAAAGAGAAAGGGCAGCATCTTACCAGCTGATTCCATGCTTTGTTTTAAAGAATTTTCTAAGTGAACTTTTTATTTTGGGATAAATTTTGACTTGCAGAAAAGTTGCAAAGATAATACTAGCACCATTATCATAAACCTCTCACCAAGTTTCCCCTAATATTGACATCTTACATTGCATAATACAATGCCAAAGACTAAATATTATGATTAACTAGCCTTTATTCGGATTTCACCAGCTTTTCCACTAATATCCCTCTTCTGTTCCAGGATCCAATTCAGGATACCACATTGCATTTTTTGATTTATCATTTTTAAGTTTGATTTTTATAAAAACTTCCGATTATGTTATACATATTCATGGCTGAAGAGTGAAATGATCATATACGACTTACAACAAAGAAAGGAAGTCTTTTGCCCAAACCTTCCTCATTCCTGGCCTCTGAAATATTCTTCAAGCTTACCCATATTTTAGGGCCAAATCTTTGCTAAGATTTTTTTTCTTTGTCATGTCTTCTTAGCAATAAAGTTTATCCAGATCACCCTGTTTAAAACTGTAGAGACTTCTGGTTCCAAAATGGTGGCATAGAAATACTGACTTCGATCACCCCCATAGAAAACCAAAACCAAATATACAGTGCCTAGATTATCATGAGCGATATCCCAGAACTCTAATTTGAGGATAAACAGGGCCACAGAGAAGTGCAAAAAACTCCGAGCAGATGGTAAGTGATTCAGATTTCCATATCCATGACGCTCCTCTCCCAATGTGCTTGGCACAAAATGCACAAAAATTTTTCTTCAGCTCATGGCTTCTACACTGGAAAAAGTGAGATTGAGGTGGACAACAGCTTCCCCACCTTCTTGGCCCCCGGGCAGGAGACCTACCCCCACCTCAACCCACAGAAAACAAAGAAAGAAGCATCCCTAAAGACAGCTAGAAACAAAGTGAGGAGACAAGACTACAATCGCTAGCCCTGGAAACTCTGCTGTTGTCCAAAGGAGATAACAAATTAAAGTGGCTGTTCAGCAACAACACACTGTAGGAGGTCCATTCCACACGCCTCATGGGCACTAACTCTAGCCAGCCTTTTCCCAAGGATAGCTCTCTTGGGACTTCTCTCATTTAGGACTTGTGGCACTCTGACTGTTTACTAGGACTGAGGCAAACCTGGCTTAAACAATCATTTAGTTCCAAAAAAGGAGGCAGTCACCTGGTGAGGGGGAAGAAAAAATAGCCAGCAGATAAATTACAAAAGAATCCTGGGTGCAGTGGCTCAAGCCTGTAATCCCAGCACTATGGGAGGCCAAGGTGAGGGGATTGCCTGAGCCCACAGGTACAAGAACAGCCTGGGCAACTTGGCGAGAGTTTGTCTCTACAAAAAATTCAAAAAATTAGCCAGGCGTGGTAGTGCGTGCCTGTAGTTCCGACTACTTGGAAGGCTGAGGCAGAAGGATCTCCAGAGCCCAGCAGGTCAACTCTGGGGTGACTGTGAGCACGCCACTGCACTTCAGCCTGAGTGACAACAGAGTGAGACTCCAACTCAAAAAAAAAAAATTACAATAGAATCTCTAAGTAAACATATACAATAAAAGCAAAAATAAGCCACATGGAGAAGACTGAAGTAAATAACTAATCTTTCAATGTAAAGACCTAGATATACATCCACAAGAAACAATAGCCAACAGACCTTAGCAAGAAACCAATAACTGATCCTAACAAGATGCTATGTGGACTCTCTGACCAAGAATTCAAAATAGCAGTTTTTAAAAAACTCAGCGATCTCCAAAATAACAGAGAAAAGCAATTCAGAGATGTATCAGATAAATTTAACAGAGATTTATAATTTTTAAAAATCAAACAGAAATCTTGGAATTGAGAAATACATTTGCTGAACTAAAAAATTCATGAACAGCTCTTAACAGCAGAATGGTTCAGGTAGAGGAAAGAATCAGTGAACTCAAAAACAGGCTATCTGAAAACAGTCAGGGCCAGGCACAGTGGCTCAAGCCTGTAAATTCAGTACTTGGGAGGCCGAGGTGAGAAGACTGCCTGAGCCCAGGGGTTTGAGAACAGCCTGGGCAACTTGGCAAGACCTCATCTCTACAATAAATTTTTAAAAATTCAGTCGGGCATGGTAGCATGTGCCTTTAGTTCTGGCTACGTGGAAGGCTAATGAGGAAGGATCGCTGGGGTAGTCATGAGCGTGCCACTGTACTCTAGCCTGGGCAATGAAGTGAGACCCAACTTGAAAAAAAAGAAAAGAGGAGAAAACAGAGAACAAATGAAAGAATGAAAAAGAACAAAAATTGCCTAGAAGATATAGAAAATTACCTCAAAGGGCCAAATTCTAAGAATTACTAGTATTCAAGGAGTTGAGTAAGAGAAACTTATTTATTTAAAGCTTGCACTTAAAAGTTTATTTAAAGAAATAATAACAGAAAACCTTCTAAAACTTAAGAAAGAGATAAATATCCAGGTACAGGAAGGTCAAAAAACACCAAACAGATATGACCCAACTAAGACTAACATAGGTATATAATAATCAAACTCTCAAAGGTCAAGGACAAAGACAGCATCCGAAAAGCAACAAGAGAAAAGAAGCAAATAACATATTCAGGAGCACAAAGTCACCTGGTAACAGTCTTTTCAGACATTTTCAAAGCTATCCTCTGAAATAAAATTTGAAAGAAAACATTAAAGTACTATCCAAGAATACTTCATTCAGCAAAGCTATTCTTCAAATACAAAGGAGAGATAAAGGCTTTCCCAGGAAAACAAAAGCTGAGAAAAATCACCACTACCAGACCTGTCCTGTAACAAAAGCCAAAGGAGGCTGGGCGCAGTGGTGTAAACCTATAATCCCAGCACTTTGGGAGGCCAAGGTGAGAGGATTGCCTGAGCCCAGGGGTTGGAGGCTAGCCTGAGCAACTTGGTGAGACCTCGTCTCTACAATAAATCAAAAAATTAGCCGGGCATGGTGTGCACACCTGTAGTTCCAGCTACTTGGAAGACTAAGGTGGAAGGATTGCCTGAGCCCAGCGGGTCTAGGCTGCGGTGGCTATGAGCATGCCACTGTACTACAGCTTGGGCAACAGAGTAAGACTCTAACTCAAAAAACAAAAAAAGAAAGAAAAGAAAAGCTAAAGGGAGTTCTTCAATCTAAAAAAACAAACACACATGTAACAAGAAAACATTTGAAGATACATGGACAAACCCAGGATGTTCTAATCCTGCAGTAGTGGCATGCAATCTACTCATAACTCTAGTACAAAGCCCAAAAGACAGACAATAGTAGCTATAACAATCTGTTAAGAAATAGGCAATATAAAATATGTAAATTGAACATAAAATCAAAACCTGATGCAAATTAAGTTACAGTGTAGAGATTTTTTGTTTTTCATTGATCCTATCTAAAATAAATTGACTCCAACTCAAAAAATAAAAAAAATAAAATAAAATAAGTTGACATCATTTTAAAATAATTTACTATATCTATAAAATGTTTTCATAAGCCTCATGGTAACCACAATGCCAAAACCTATATAGGATTGCTAAAAATAAAAACAACAAATTAAAATATACTACCAGAGAAAAATTACTTACTCATAAAGGGAGACAGTAAAAGGAAGAAAGGCAGAGAAGAGTTACTAAGCAGTCAGAAAACAAGCAACAAAATGGTAGTAGTATGTCCTTATTTATCAATAATAACACTGAACGTAAATGGACTTGATGTTCCAATTAAAAGGTGTAAAGTGGCTGAATAGATAAAGAAATAAGACTATATTGTGACTACAAGAAAGCCATCTCACCTAACACACAGGCAGAAAGTGAAGAGGTGGAAAAAGATATTTCATGGAATTAGAAACCAGAAAAGAGCAGAAGTAGCTATACTTACATCAGATAAAATAGACTACAAATCAAAAACTGTAAAAGAAGGTCACTATATAATGATAAACAGATCAAATCGGCAGGAGAATATAAAAATTATATCTATGCACACAACATCATAGCTGCCAAGTATACAATACAAACCTTAATACTCCTAAAGGGAAAGAGAGGCCAGGTGCAGCGACTCACACTTGTAATCCCAGTGGTTTGGGAGGCCGAGGCAGGAGAATCACTTGGGGCCAGAAGGTCAAGATCTGTCTGGGAAACATAGGAAGACCCATCTCTCCAAAATATAAATTAAAAAATTAGCTGGGCATGGTATTATGTGTCCACAGCCCCAGCTACTTGGGAGACTGAGGCAGGAGGATCACTTGAGCCCAGGAGTTCAAGGCTGCAGTGAGTTGATTGCACCACTGTACTCTAGCCTTGGCAACATAGTAAGACCCCGTCTCTAAAAAATAAATGAGTAAATAAAAGGAGAGTTAGACTGCAAAATAATAATAGTACCCTACTCTCAGTAATGGACAGGTTATCCAGAGGGAAAAATGACAAAGAAACATTTGAGTCAAACTACATACTAGACAAAATAGGCCTAACTGACATTTGCAGAACATTTCACCCAACTGCTGCAAAATACATATTTTTTTTCATCAGCACATGGAACAGTCTTCATGTCTGAGAATAGACCATATCTTAGACTACAAAACAAGTCTCAATAAATTCAAAAAAGTAGAAATCACATCAAGCATCTTTTCTGACCACAACGGAATAAAACTAGAAATCACTAATGAAAAGAACTTTAGAAAATACACAAGCAGGGCTCGGTGGCTCAGCCTGTAATCCGGCGCCTTGGGAGGCTGAGGTGAGTGGATTGCCTGAGCCCACGGGTTCGAGACCCGCCTGGGCAACTTGGCGAGACCTCATCTCTACAATAAATCAAAAATTAGCTGGGCGTGGTAGCGCGTGCCTGTAGTTCCAGCTACTTGGAAGGCGGAAGGATCGCCAGAGCCCAGCAGGTCGAGGCTGCGGTGGCCAGGAGTGGCCACTGCACTCCAGTCTGGGCGACAGAGTGAGACTCCAACTCAAAAAAAAAAAAAAAAAAAAAAGCGGGTTCCTAAATGGCTAATGGGTCAATGAAGAAGTTAAAAAGGAAATTTCAAAATTTCTTGAAGCAAATGGAAATACAACATACTGAAATCTGTGGGATACAACAAAAGCAGTACTAAGAAGGAAGCTTACGACAATAAATGCCTATATCAAAAAAGTACAAAGACTCCAAATAAACAACCTAGAAATGCATCTCAAGAAACTAGAAAAGCAAGAATAAAGCAAACAAAATTAGTAGAAGGAAAAAAAGTATGAAGATCAGAGCAAATGAAATTGAAACAAAAAATAGAAATGATCAATAAAATCAAAAGATATATTTTGAAAAGAGAAACAAATAAAAACCTTCAGCTAGGCTAAGAAAAAAAAGAGAAGACCTAAATTTAAAAAATCAGAAACAAAAGAGGACATATAACAACTGAGACCACAGAAATACAAAGAAATATTCGAGCTTTTTACAAAAATGCCAACAGATTTGAAAACTTGGAAGAAATGAATAGATTCTTAGACACAAGCAACCTATCAAGACAGAACTGTGAAGAAATAGAAAATCTCAACAAACCAACAACAAGTAATGAGATCAAAGTCCTATAATAAAAAGTCTCCCATCAAAGAAAAACTCAAGACCTGATGGCTTCACTACTGAATTCTACTAAACATTTACAGAACTAAT
>CAUYQG010161641.1:0-19012 GCA_963574415.1 Tarsius wallacei | reverse complement strand
GCAGTGGCCGCTCCCGACCACCGCAGCCTCGACCTGCTGGGCTCCGGCGATCCTTCCGCCTCAGCCTTCCAAGTAACTGGAACTACAGGCGCGCGCTACCACGCCCGGCTAATTTTTTTGATTTATTGTAGAGATGAGGTCTTGCTTGCCCAGGCGGGTCTCGAACCCGCGGGCTCAGGCAATCCACTCACCTCAGCCTCCCAAGGCACGAGATTACAGGCTGAGCCACCGAGCCCGGCTCTGTGTTTTCTTAAGTCCCCCATCCCCACCATCATATTTGTAATGCTTGTGGCTCTTAGGAAGCATCTGTAGTCATGTATAGAAAGAAAGAACTGAATGAATGAGTGAGAAAGGGAGTGAGTGAATGGAAGCTTTTAAATCCTAAATTGATTTGCTGAAGCTTCCCAATTTAGCATCCTTCACAGGGCAACAGAGCAGGAAGAGAAGGTGCCTTGATGGGTGGTGCTGTCAGACACCCGAGAAGGAAGAGCAACTCTCCCTCACTCAGCGAGAACAGCTGCTAACTTCTTTCACTGTTTGGTTAAGGAAGACATCTTTTCAGAAATCGTGAAGGATTTTATATGTATTAAGTTATGGATTTTTACACATTTGCATATTTTTAGTTTAGTCTTTTTTTTTTTTCCCTAGGCTAGATCTGTGGGATTTGTGGAACTAATCGGAAAGAAAATTTCTGATATTTAATCCTGTCAGCCTTCTCCCACATGGCTGCTTTTCAGAGGGATTAGAACTTTCTCCAGTTTGTGGACAGTATACACTTCCATCTCACTTCTAAGTCACCTTCAAACTTTGAGTTGCGAGTCTATCTGGCCACCCTGGACAAAACTGGGTACAATGCCTTTGTATCCAACCTTGTTTATGATTGTCCTATTTCAGACTGTGTGGTCTGTTTCTGAGCTACATGAAAATGATTGTCTGTATGTGCATACACACAGAAGCATGCACAAACATTGTTGCTTCTTTCTGTGGGGAAAATGATAAGTAGATGGAAGGCAGGTGTATTTTAGCATTTAATTCCCCTGATTGGATTAACGATTCTGCATGTACCACTGGCTCATTTCAGAAGATGTCTGAGCACCAGGAAGTGAACTCTGTTACAGCACAAGGCAGTAGGCAAGGCTGTGCAACAGAGCAGCCAAAAGTGTTTAGTGTTGCATTTGTTGCTGATTTTGAAAACAAACAAATGTGCATTGACGTAAAGTGATCTAAAAATTCAATTCAGGCATACTGACTCTTTCACACTTAAGCATCAGAGAGTAGCTGAGAAATGAAAGATTCAACCAATAATGGATATGTGCCAGCCCGTGATTGTAATGCACATTGGAAGGCTTTTCTTCTCAAGTGTGTATCTCAGTTTTTAGCATGAAGACAGCACTGTGATTGGTGCTTTGAATGTTGCAAGGAGAGTGGGTGGACATGAATGCTTGCACTTCAGTGCAATTTCTTTTTTCTCCATCCTCTTTGCTTTGTTAGGATGCACACAGGGAGATCTCTGTATCTGAAATCGATCCTCACAACCTTTGTACTTCATCAGACCTCAGGCAGGGACATTTCCTAATCTGGTGTAGCCCAGATGTCAGGGTAAATCATACCTGATGGAAAATTTGAGAAGCCACTGTTTGGTGCAGGCCTTCCAAATAAAGCTATTACTTTCTGACAAATGAATTATTCTAGGAAGTCCCAATCTTTTAGGACTGATGACCCTCTATTATTAGAGTTGTGCTATTCTCAACTCTCCTTACCTTTTAGAAGCTTATACTTTCGACACATGAACTAGAATGTCAAGAGAATTAACATTATTGTTATCTCTTGAGGTAGTTTACAAAAATGTGTTCTCTGTGTTACAGTCATTGAATCCTTTCATCCTGGGGTGGTGAGGTGCTGATCTGTCATCTTTTGGTAGTGTTGGAAGAGCTGCCACTCCATAAAACTGGGTATTGTTTAACACAGGTGCTTCTTTGTATATACACCAAACAGTATGGTCCCCAAATAACAGGCGATTGTTATTTAATGCACTGAGCTAAACAGAGTAATTATAGGTTTTGAGGAACAGACCACTGTGGATTGAAGCTGCCTCAGTTCGGGTTTTCTTTGCATGAAAGTGATTTAATCAAATCTATAATGGCAAAGAATTCACAAGAAACTAAGAAAGCAATACATTGATATTCTTTCTGGGGGTGCATTGGTTGATTGTTTTTGTAAAGTGATACAAGGAAATGTTGAAAAGTCTATAAATACTTCATAGAGGTGTTTATTTCCCTCTGAAAGTGGCAGTTCCCACTATGTGATACCATAGTGTTTTTTGTTTTTTGTTTTTTGCTTTTGCAGAGATGGGGCACAGCACCTTTTTCCAGTTTTCAGGGTCTGAAAGATGGCTTTCTTATGTTGGTGTCCTAACAAATGCTGATTACAATCATCTTGGGTGCTTCAGTAACTAAAAGCTATAAAATAAAACAAGATTTCCACTGTTTGCATTTTCATAATGGAAAATAGTTTAAAAGCAGTGTATTTCACCCAGATTTTTAACTCATTACAGTTTTATAAGCTTACGAGAACATCATTTTCATTGAAAGGTTATAAACATCATTCTTATTTCTTGAGCCATATGGAAGTCATGATTAAATAAACTGAGAAAACACATAACAGTACCTACAAAATTGTTTTTATTGTATTTGATGCATTAAAAAAGAAAGAGGATATTTTAAACTGAGACTAGTGATGACTTCCTTCTGGAGTCTCCTGCTAGTGTGTGTTTATCAAATGCCAACCAACCAAGCAAATCTACGAATCAATCATTTTAGTGGGGAAAAAAGTGGGTCAAACCAATTGTTTGATTTTATATAGCTAAAAAGATTGGCTAAATGACCTAATTTTTGCTGGCCAACAGGTTGTCATGATGTCTTGTAGCTATAGTCCAAATTAGTTTTAGGGGCTAAGAAGACAAAATGGAAAGGACTATCTGATTATTATATTTATTTTTTCTATTTTTAGTATCATTTTACTTGTTTTTCACTCTATGGAGGGCAATGTGATTTTCCCAAGCTCAGGAGGAAAGAGTTTCCTGCCAACTCTCATCCACATCAAGATGAGAATAGAGAAAAAAGTGAAATAATCCCACTTTGTAGATTCATGAATTCTGCTTTTTGCTTGGAATGTGATCTAAACACCTACTAAGTGTTCTCATTGAACATTTAATACTGGCTTACATAAAACTGAAATTCAAGAGAATATGGAAGTACTGTTCCTTTTTTTAATTTCTTTTGACAAGGTCTTGCTGTCTCACCCAGGCTGGAGTGCAGTGTTGTGATCATGGCTCACTACAGCCTAGAACTCCTGGGATTGTGGAATCTTCCTGCCTCAGTGTCCTGAGTAGCTGAGACTATAGTCACATACCACCACAACTGGCCAAATTTTCTTTATTTTTAGAGATGGCGGGGGGGCGGTTCTCACTATGTTGCCCAAGCTGCTTTCAAACTCCTGCGTTTAGCAATGCTCCCACCTTGGCCTCCCAAAGTGCTAGGATTATAAGTGTGAGCCTCTGCACCTGGCCAGAAGTACTATTTTGTTCCATTCTTTTTTTTTTTTTTTTTGATTTGGAGTCTCACTCCATCACTCATGCTGGAGTGCAGTGGCACGCTCACAGCCACCCCAACATCGACCTGCTAGTCTCTGGAGATCCTTCTGCCTCAGCCTTCCAAGTAGCCGGAACTACAGGCATGCTTCAACACCCGACTAATTTTTTAAAAATTTATTGTAGAGACAAGGTCTCACCAAGTTGCCTGAGCTGGTCTCAAACTCGTGGGCTCAGGCAATCCACTCACCTCGGCCTCTCAAAGTGCTGGGATTACAGGCTGAGCCGCCAAGCCTGACCCTGTTCCATTCTTAAAGCTGTGACATGGAGTCCCAGATTGGTTCTGCAGGTGACCACATCCTAAGATCTTCTTGTGTGACCCTGGTAGGTTTCTGATTAGTCTGATTGCATGGCAGGCAGAAGAAAGGTCTCAGCCTAAGTAAAGCATGCATTGAGGCTCATGGAAGAACATTTCCAAGGGCACCATAATACCTGTCACTCCACTATCAAGCACCCAAGTTCTGAAGGGCTCAGACAGCAGTTCTAGCAAGAGCTAGAAGAGCTGTGTGTCAAAGGAAAAGGCTATTTTCCTAAGACCCCTAAAACACTCACCAAAAGTTATGGCTGTGTAGCCCTCATAACAGTATAGCGCCAGTGTGGAGAGTGGATGTTTCCTTCCTTTACATTTATCATTGGGGTATGACAAAGCTCCAGTAACAGTGCCTTTGTTATGTTGCCAAAGCAGTACATTGTGAGCACCTTTTATTAGATGCATTTCCATTGACCATCTCAGTCTTTGGTACCATCTCAGAAGCCTCATGGTGGTAGTGATGCCTTTAGGTATTGGTGGAAGGATCAGTCCCACTGGCAGGCATTACCAAAGTCTGGTAGTTTTTTTTGTGTGCAGCCACCAGTGGCATATTGACAAAATGCCACAGAGAGCGGGGTATGATGGCATGTGCCTGTCTTACCAGCTACTCAGGAGGCTGAGGCAGGAGGATCTCTTGAGCCCAGGAGTTCGAGCCTGCAGTGACCTATGATTGTGACACGGTACTTCAGCCTGGGCAGAAAATCAAGTCTCTGTGAAAAAGAAAAAAAAGGCCAGAGGAAAGGACAATGGTAGGTGCCACACAGTAACTTTGAGAGCTCAAGCATTCAGGAAATAACCTGTGGTGTTCCCTAGAAAGGAACATGAGGATTTGAGGGAACTGGTCATTCTGTGGTTATTGTATGGTTGGAAGAGAGTAGAGACAGAGGAATACTGTTTGGCCGCAATCAGAGTGACCTTATTGTTGTTCCCAGGCTGGTGTGACCTCCTGGAACATGGGCTGTGAATTTCTCGTCTCCCAATCTAAAAGCAAGAATTGCTTTTTGAAAATTCGAAAAGAAACTCTTTTAGTGTGGAGTTGCTGTCAAAACTGTGTTATCTTGTCAACCAGGGTGTCAATTAAACTGGGCTTGAAGAAGCATGTTCGTAGATCCCCGCTATGCGTGGTGTCTTGGAATTTCGGGCAGCAATCCTCCACATACAGTACATGCAGCATTTCTGTCACAATGTGAGAATGGGAATCATATGCTCTGCCTTCCTGAGGGGGAGAAAAAGATTCTTTAATGTTTTCCAGAAATGACACTGTTTTTCATTATCTGGTACGTTTCACGTCTGTCGTTCAGCTCACTACGTTGGATTTGTGTCCCAGTGGTTGTCTCCACAGGCTGCAGTGGGGTACCAGCATTTTCCTCTGCTGCAAGTTTGGAAAGTACATATCCATTTCTCTTGAGGAAAGAGAACAAGCCTAAATTCTTCTCTATCTTTCAACCTTACTCTCTGTCGTCTCATTTATGATGTGACAAGTGTGTTTGTGTGGTCTTGAAAACATATCTCCAGAAATACAAAATTACCATTGAAAGAATGGACATAGCCAAGGTGTCATAAGCATTTTCTTTGCCATAATTTTCTGTTTAAAAATCAACTTGGTTCTTGAAAGGATTTTGCAAAATATAATCTCACAGTACATTTCAAGACAGAAGGAGACCATATGGTCTATCCAAGCCCGTCCACCTGTCTGTCTAATGTTTGTATCATGGAATTTTTTTTCTTCCTTGTCTGGCTTTTCTTTGAGTATACTCACAGTTGCATGTTTCATTGTTGCCTTTGGTAGACCATTTCACACATTAATTATCCTCTGCATAAAGAAGTTGGGTACTTTTTTTCCTCTTAAAAGCTGAAGGGGAAAAGGCTGACTATGACTAACTTGAATCTTATAATAGCAGGTGGGCAGTTAATTGGGAAATGAAAGCAACCTAACACTAATTTGCAGAAGTGTTCAGATTTCATGAGTAATTGCCATGTAAAAGGTAACTTGGCGGCAGGCTCAGTGAAGCTGAACAGCAGACAGCATCTAAATATGGCTGTGGCATTTCTGACATATGTTCCTTGCCTAGAGGTACAGCGAAAGAAAGGGGTTGTTCCTGGATGTAAACTTTGAATCAAGAGACCATAGGACATTAAAAAAAAGAAAGTAAAAGCCAATGGGGCTAAGTGTTTTCAGCGGAGTAAGATATTCTCTGTGAGTCGAAGTGACTTCTCATCACGGAGGCAGAGGTGTGGCAATTGCAGCATTTGGCTGAGTGCAGGTATAGAAAGTGTCTGCATTTTATCCTCTTGAGCTATGAGAATGCCTGACAATCGGTTCTCAATACAGAGAAGCTTGTTTGATTGAAATAGGGTAGGCGTGGGCCTTCCAGCCCATCTCGCAGGGTATGTTCAAACTGAAACTTTTGTGCAACTTGTTGCTCTAGCCCAGCCCCAGATCCTAAGGTGAAAGATCAACAGAAAGTTGACTTCTGACTTCCTTTCTACATGCCTTGCTCTCTCTGTTCTCTACACGTCTCCCCCAGTTTTAATCCTGGATATTTAAGTCGTCTTCCTTCCGAGTAAAACTGCATAACTAATTCATATTCCTGAGTAAGACCAGAAACCAGCAAGAGTTTTACTGCCTCCCTGTGTCAAAGGTTGCCGTATGTGCAAGAGAACCTACACAATTAGCCAGGGGATCTGGGATTATGGCCCAGGGATAGGAATCTTTTAGATGGGGCATCTACTTAAATTCTTTTGGACAAAAAGCCCAGCAGCTTCGGGGCCCATATTGTCAGATGTCCCAGAGGCACATTTCAATCCATAGACATCTCCCTGAGGGTAAAGAGACAGAGATCATAACCAACTGTGCCCTGTAAACAACTGCTGCCTTTGGCTGGTGATACAGCCCCAGATTCTGCCATATGGTGCTGAGGCTCCCGACCAAGTCATAACCAAGAGAGGGTACAGCAAGCCTCAAGAAAAGGTTCTCTTTAGGGAGGCAGGGAGGTGGTCACTAAGATGCAGTGAACGCATGAGGATTGAGAAAATTAACTTTAATGGGGCATTTAAGGCATATGGGAAAGCATTTGGAAGAATCGCGATGTTAATGCTGATTCCCCAAGTCCCTAAGAAAAAATTCAGGAAAGGTCTCTACCGTTTGTGAATTGTGAAATAAACACATCTCCATGGGGGTGTGTGGGTGTGTGTATATATTAATATTCCAGGGGTGGGGGCAATATTGACACCGATGATTTTTGAAGTATTTGCAATTCCTTCCCGACTCTGACTCATCTGTGCTGCAAATCTTTAAAGGCTGCCAGATTCCTTTTGAAAGAAATGTTTCTTCCCGTTACCTTTCAAAGTCAGCTCTCCCGAGTTTAGCCAAGAGCTGTATTTCAATGTGTTGATATCACTTAACAAGAGGAAGAGGAAGTGTTCCTCTCTGAATGGGGGCCAAAGGGGGCCAGGAGAGTAAGGGCAGCCACATTAGCAAGGAAATGTGCCTGATGACTTCGCTGGGGCTTTTGTATCTTCCCCATTTGCCAACAATTTACTAAGTGCCTGTGCTAAACTGCATCTTTTTCTGCTCCCATTGTTCTATGTAACTGAAACAAGCCAGCATAGCATTGTCATCTAAGTCAATAATGGACACAAAAGCATTTTCTCTCCTTCTGCAGCAGGCTGTCTGCAAAACATAAAGAGGGTAGTGATGCACCCAAGCAAATTACCCTCTAAACTCATTTAAATAACGTTTTCCCCTCATCTATGCAAAACTCAGATGAATATTTACAACATCCAGGAATAGGTGCCATAGGAAAGAAAAAAAAAAAAAAAAACCCAGCTCAACCCTGCAAGTGTAATCATTCTCAAAATGCTCCCCAAACAAAGTGTTCTAGCCGCCGTTGCCCGGCAACAATCCCGCTGTAGTATTCTGCCTGGGTACATGTAAAGTGGAGGTAGCTTTGCAGCTCAGAGTGTGCACAATCATCAGAACCGCAGAGATGGAAAGCAAGATGTGAGGAGGTTAAGAGTCGGGGTCAGAAGTTCAGGCTGCTGCGACCCTCAAATCAATTTCAAGCACTGTTTGTGACATTTTTCTGTGTTCCATTGCTTGATGTTAGTCTTGCAATGAACCACCTAATCAGACTTCAGGGATCATGGGACCTTGGGGTTTCCGTAGGGTCAGGTCAATTTCTACCCACCATTGTACTGTCACCTACGAGGCAAACCATTACCTAGGCTTTTGAGAACCTCAAAGCTGCCACGCTCCGAAGGGAGAGAGAGAGGATAAAGTTCCGGGGGCTTCTGTGCTGCTGGGCCAGCCCTGACACAGATCGCCTTGTGGCTTCATCTGGACCCAGTGCAACCAGTTTCCTGTGGTGGCAACTCCTTTAGAGAAAGCCTGTTTCCCGCCATGGGCGTCTCTCCCAAGGCATTCTTCAAAGGTACAGGGATCATTTCTTAATTTATTTTTCCAACAGAGGTCTATGTAAAGAAGAGTAAGAGGAGGTAATCTCATAAAACAATGCATCTCCATATGGCTTTAATCACTAATCTGAATAAAGTTATGGAAGCACGTATGCAATGTACTCAGGCCAAATCAGGCCTGGTCACATAGGACCTTTTATTATACTTCAAGATATTTTGTAGATGGTATGGTAGACCCAAACAATAGATGACTTAATTTTTAATTGATTTTCCTGTTTATTGGCTATTAATTTTGGTATAATTATGGAATTTTGTTCAATACAACTCACAATTATTTGGGGGAAGGAAGTTCTCATAATTGCTTAATCTATGACTGATCTGAGCAAAGTACTGATAATATACTTGCAAACTTTCATATAAAATTTCCCCAATTATTTATGTGATTATGATGCCTCTCCTGCTCAGAACTCTTTAGTGAGTCCCCATCCCTCAGAGCCATATTAAAACCCCTAGTTTAACAATTTTCAACTTTCCAGTAGAGCCCTGACTTACCTTGCTAAGGCTCACCTTCCACTATTCCCCTTGGTGAAACCAAAGGTACAACTTGATAGAGTAGAAGCTGCCCAGCAGGGAGTAAGGGCATGTGCCCTTTAGTCTCAGCTTGCTCTTAATCAACTGCATGACTGTGGGCAAGTACTTTAACTTCTCTTGGTCCTCCTCTCCTAACAAATGCAGTAAAAGAATGAGACCAGGTGATTTCTTTGCTCGCACTCATGTAGACTCTGGCTCCTCTGAAGGGTTTTACACTGTTGACTACACTCTCATTTCAGAAATTTTCTTCTCTTGGTTTTCATGATATTGCTCTCTCTTGGTTTCTTTCTACTCTTCTACTGCTTCTTTTTTGTTTTTCGTGTAGCACTTCCTCTGTTTGACTCTTGAATGTTGCGAAGACCCATTCTCAGTAATCCTCTCCTTCAATTTCCTGAATGACCTCAACTACAATCACAACTTCATTTAAAGCCCCAAAGCCTATCTCTGCAGTCTACGTCTCCAGGTGAGAAGGCCCCCTGAATTCCAGTTACATGTCTCCAACTCCACCAGACATCTCCACTGGGGCGTCTCAGTTACCCCCATCCTAACATTTTCAAGCCTGAACTCATCATCTTCCTCCTCAAACCAGTTGTTCACCATGCTTTATTCCCACATCTTGTTGAATAGTGTCACTCGAGCCTGGCAATCATATTAGAATCTTTATTTTTCCTAACCTCCAACCACTATATCAGATTAGTAATTAAATCCTGGCCATTTTTATTCCCATTACATATTTCATTCCCATTACTTATTTCTTGTGTTTGCCCTCTTTTTCTGCAATCCCAGTGTCTACATCCTGGCATATACCAGACTGTTCTCCACGCTGCTGTCAATACAATCTCTGTAAGATGAAGTATGATAAAGCCCTACTTTTCCACAGTCTTTCTATGTTTCATCATAACCTGCTAGATAAAGTCTGACGTCCTTAGCATGCCATACAAGGTTCTTTGTAATTAGACTGTCTTATTTCTCCCAATTTGCCCTGTGCACCAGGAGGATGGAATTACCTTGAGTTCATGAACTGGACCATACTCTCTAACACCTCTATACCTTTTTAGGGTGGCCCCCTCTGACAAAAATAATCTTACTTACTCTCTGCCTCCTCTGTGCTTCCTTAACTGTGCCTCTGCTTTCTGTGTTATATTGTTATTTTCTGTGCATGTGTATTTCCCATCATTGGACTGGGAGCTATTTGAAGCTTAGAACTTTCCTCATATTTTGCATACCTAGCTCACTATGGGACGGAAGCTGGCATTTATATAATTGTTGAATAAGGAGTTGAATCGTATGGTTTATTCACAGTCTCATAAATGGGACTTGCATTTTTCTTGTAATGGCTTCTCTATTTCTCTGTGACTTTCCATATAATATTCAGATTTAAATATCTCATTCTTTCCTTCTCTAGGTCTTTTCCAACTATCATAATCTAATGAAACAATTCTATCTTTAGAAATAACTTATTATAGGTTGTGTATTTCATAATTAATGTCCCCATATCCTTAGTTCTTCCTCCCCAGGTAAGTTATTAGAAGTGCTTACTTTGCATTGCCCACAAGAATTTGGCAATCACTGGTCTTCTGAAAGTATTTTTTTCTGTTTGAATTATTACTAATAATTCTGGTTTACTAATGTCAGACTTCCCTTTTCTAGTTCATGCTATTTTTAATCCACCTCAGAGAGGTCATTTAATGTCTTGGCTATAAGAAATGGAGCTGGTGCTATTTCTTTTCTTCACTAAAAGTCTGCTTCCCTCATTTGCTTGTTTAATATTTAAAGAAATAAAGAAAGATGTCACAGTGACATTATAGAGAATGTTGCCATGACAAGCACGTTTATATTAAATAAATTCTAGTCTTGTCTGTGCTTCCACGGTATGTCCATTTTAATTACTCTTACAAGGGGAACTCAGACAAATTTAGGTTCTCAAAGCAGCAATATTAAAAGACAGGCTCCAAATGGGAATGGTTTTAGAAAGCTGGTGGGGAAGAAGATGTGTTATTAGCATGAACTGGTTTCTTAAGAGCTATTATTATTCATGATTCTGCTTTAGATGCTTGATATTTTCTTCAGAGGCTTAGACAAAGATTATTGCTACATTTCTGTGGCCATTGGAAAAAACCCAGTGTGAAACTTGAGAGTAAGAATGGATGAACATTTAAAAAAAATAAGATTTGAGTTGGAATAAGCATCCCACAATACACTGGGCATTTTGTAGAATTTATTTGACCCCCTCTAGGGAGACTGTCAGAGCTTCTTGTCAGGTTACAACTACCAACAGAACAGACTTTCAGGGGCTTTTTCTGTGCTTCAGTTCTGACTCTGACAAAAAGAGAAAATACAGAGTTGTGCAATTGAAAAGCTGTTAATCAAATTCCCTTTAGCCAGAACAGAGCCTGGGCTGGAGTTTGGGGTACATATAGTGTTGTTTAGCACTTAAATTTATAGAACAAATTTCAGTCTTTGGCAAAAACTATATTCCTAGAAATTCATTGAAAGAAAAATAGTTGTTCACCATCTTAAGAATAATTATTAACTTTTCATTCTATTGCTTTTAATGTGGTGAGCTATATTTCATATCAGCCTCAACTTTTAATTACATAAAATTCAACTGGCCAAATACAGTCATCACACTTGAAATTACCTGCTGGCCTCCAGCTACTTAGGCATAGAAAGCTTACTAGAAGGGTTCAAAGAATGTATTGAAAGACTTTATTGAATAGAAGATATGATAGGAACAGATGTGGCAAAGGAATTATACTGTGTTCTAATTTGTTGGGCTTCTGATAAATACTAACTTGAATCACGAAAACTGGGTCTTGAAACTAAGTTTTCTTAAATGTGAAATATTTCTAATTTTGCTTCCACTCGGTTTCATAGTACAATTAATGAAGTCCTCATACTTTTCTCCCAGCTGACAGCACAGAGAACCGAACCCAGAATCTGCAGCAGTAGATGGATGATGATCTAAATAAATTAGATCCCTCATAGGCTGCAAAGTCATGATTCCTGTAACCCTGATGCCACTCCCCCATTCTGACACTAAGATGAGCTAGACTCACCCAAAACCCAGAGCGAAAAAGAAAAAAAAAGTTTGGCGTCTTTCAAAAGAAAACTAAAAATCAAGCCGCCTCTCACTATTTTGCTTGTGTGGGGCTTAAGTCTACCTCTCCTGTTTAGGGTGGTATTGGGTTTGACCATGATTGCCGTATTCTGTCTTCGGCCCATTCCAGCCATCAGAGAGGACTGGAGATTCAGGGCCACACCACGGAAGGCCTTGTCAGAGCACCAGGCAGTACTTTGCTGCGGATGGGGTTCAGATGCCCAAGGACAGTCACCAGGGCCACTCATCCCTCAACATCTATTGAATTTAAAGTTCTGTTCAAGACGTTCCTCTTTTTTTTTTTTGAGTTGGAGTCTCACTCTGTCGCCCAGACTGGAGTGCAGTGGCCTCTCCCGGCCACCGCAGCCTCGACCTGCTGGGCTCCAGCGATCCTTCCACCTCAGCCTTCCAAGTAGCTGGAACTACAGGCGCGCACTACCACGCCCGGCTAATTTTTTGATTTATTGTAGAGATGAGGTCTCACTTGTCCAGGCGGGTCTCGAACCCGCCAGCTCAGGCAATCCACTCACCTCAGCCTCCCAAGGCGCGGGATTACAGGCTGAGCCACCGAGCCTGGCTAAGACGTTCCTCTTTAAACATCCTTTCCTAGAGCTAAATCAACCATGTTCTGAGATGCCGAGCTACTGCACAAAGTTAATATGGCCTCTACCTATAGAAATAGAATGTTATTTTATAAAGCCCCAGGCCCAAAACAACATCAATAGCAAACAAAAAACTACCTAAGTTTAACCCAAACATCTGGCCAGCCTCCTCAGTCACTGCAACTTCTCCTGAGTGTTGGCATGAATCCTGTGTTTCTCCTGGCAAGGGAGCTCTGCTCCTCACTGTCAATTAACCCAATTGACTCCCAAATGTTATACATCTGACTTGGTCCAGACCTCCACTTTGGAATATGCTTTTCCTACTCGATTATACTTCAAAAGTGCTGCTTCTTTCGTATGCCTAGCTTTGTGCATTTGTCTTCTTTCCCAATTCAACTTGCTTAGTTTTGGCTACATCAATTCTTAGAGCCATCCATCTGCACTTCTGAATCACTTAAGTTTTGCTTGGTGGCAAGTAATTGAAAACCCACTCTGAGTAACTCAAGCCAGAGTGGGAATTTATTGGAAGGATAGTAGAATATATCATAGAGTTCTAAGAAGAACTGAACAAACAAAATTTCAGAAGGGAAGAAAGAAGGGCTGCCTTAGTGACTTCAGCAGCAGGACAATATAAATCTTTATTTTAGAGCATCTCACTAATATTATTCAACTCCAGGGGCCCCCACCCTGTGAGAGACTTGATTGAAAATTCTAATTTCCCACGGAGAAGAATCTGATTAACCCAGCTTAGTTTTGGTTGCCCAACTGCCCAATCCTGCTTCAATTACTTACAGGCAAGGGGAAAGGCCACATTATAAGGACATATCTGCTTTCTCTGGAGAAAGGTCTAAGCATCAGAGTCATTTTCCTGAGAAGATGGAATCATTGTGAGCTGAAAAGGTACTCCAAGCATAATGATTTATTTGTACAGCAAAATCACAGTCACGCTTTTTTGGAGGGGGGTATCTGCTTTATGTAGTGTGTGTTTTTTATTTTTTCCATTTTTATTTTAGACTCAGGAGGTTCACATGCATATTTGTTACATGACATATTGTGTAAGTAGTGGGAACTGGGTCTCAGGTGGCCCATTCCCCAGACAGTGAACATTATACTCAATAGGTAATTTCTGAATCCTAACCCTCCTTACCATTATTTTCATTTTTTGTGGCCATTTACCTCCCGTGTATGAGTGAGAACATGTGGTGTTTGGTTTTCTGTTTCTGAGCCAGTTCACTTAGAATGATGTTCTCCAGTCCCATCCATGTTGCTGCAAAGGACATGATTTCATTCTTTTCTTTGTCTGTTTAGTATTCTATGGTACATATATACCACATCTTATTTATCCAGTCAATTGTTGGTGAGCACTTAGGTTGGTTCCATGATTTTGCTGTTGTGAATAGTGCTGCAATGAACATATGAGTGCAGGTATCTTTTTGTATATTAGGTTCTTTTCTTTGGGATAGGTCCCTAGTAGTGGGATTGCTGGATCAAATGGTAATTTAATTTTCAATTTTTTGAGGAAACTTCATCATGTTTTTTAGAGATTCAACTAGCTTACAATCCCCACCAACAGTGAATGAGAATTCCTTTTTCTCCTCAACCATGCCAACATTTGTTGTTCTTTGACTTTTTAAAAATAGCCATTCTGACTGGTGTGAGATGATTTCTCTTTGTGGTTTTAATTTATTTCTCTAATTAGTAGTGATGTTGAGCAATTTTTCATATGTTTGTTGGCCACTTATATGTCTTCTTTTGAGAAGTGTCTATTTGTGTGATTTGCCCACTTTTTGATGGGGTTATTTGTTTTTTTTCTCATGATGAATTGTTTGAGTTCTTTGTAGATTCTGGATATTAGCTTTTTGACACATAATTTGCAGATGTTTTCTCCCATTAAGTCGGTTTTCTGTTCACTTTGCTGATTATTTCTTTTGCTGTGCAGAAGCTTTTTAGTTTAATTAAGTCCTATTTGTCTATTTTTGTTTTTGTTGCAATTACTTTTGGGGTCTTAATCATAAATTCTTTGCCTAGGCCAATGTCCATAAGAGTGATCCTAGGTGTTCTAGGATTTATATATTTTCAGATCTTACATTTAAGTCTTTAATACATCGTGAATTCATTTTTATATATGGTGAAAGATAGGAGCCCAGTTTTACTTTTCTGCATTTGGAAGCCAATTTTCCCAGCATCATTTATTGAATAGAATGTTCTTTCCCCATTGTTTATATATGTTGGCTTTGCTGAAGATCAGTTGGTTGCAGGTATGTGCTTTTATTTCTGGGTTCTCTATTCTATTCCATTGATCTGTTTACTCTTGTACCACTATCATGTTGTCTTAGTCGCTATAGCATTGTAGTATATATGAAGTCAGGCAGTGTGATGCCTCCACAACTGTTCCTTTTGCTTAGAAGTACTTTGGCTATTTGGTCTCTTTCTTGGTTCCATATAAACTTTAAGATTGCTTTTTCTAGTTCTGTGAAGAATGAAGTTGTTATTTGATCAAGATTGCTTTGAATTTGTAGATTGCTTTGGGCAGTATGGTTATTTTAACAATATTAATTCTTCCAATACATAAACATAGGATGTTCTTCTATTTGTTTGTGTCATCTATGATTTCTTTCATGGTGTTTTGTAGGCCTCCTTGTAGAGATGTTTTACCTCTTTAGTTAAGTGTATTCCTAGGTATTTTAATTTTTTGTGACTAGTGTGAATGGGATTGAGCTCTTGATTTGGTTTTCGGCTTGAGCATTGTTGGTATATAGAAACACTATAGAGATTGTTATGCATTGATATTGTATCCTAAGACTTTACTGAAATCATTTATCAGGTCTAGAAGCTTCTTAGAGGACTCATCAGGTTTTGTAGGTATATAATCATGTCATCCATGAACAGACATAGTTTGACTTCCTTTTTGCCAGTTTGGATGCCTTTTATTTCTTTCTCTTGCCAGATTGCTCTTGCATTTGTGAAAACCTGTCTTTCTCCTAGTTAGAATGTCAAACTCTTCCATGATGGAGTGGAGCTGTGTGTCCTGGCTTACAGCTGACCAAACTGGCGGGCCTTAATAGAAGGTCTGACCAGCCAAGTCAGCTGACACCATGCCAACTCCTCAGTGGTAAGTTTCCCCTTACTGATAGTCCTTCTCTCAACTTAATATTTAACAAACACCCACTATACACCAAGAAACATGCCAGACGTTGAGAATTTAAAGATAAAAATTCCACATGAGTACTGTTTTTAAGACATATAACTTAGTAGATTTTTCATATGATTAATATTTTGGGATGTTTTAATAAACAAATACTTTTTTATTTGTCTTTGTTTGTTTTAAGGTACAGGGTCTCACTCTGTCACCTTGGCTGGAGTACAGTGACACAATTATGGCTCATTATATCCTCAAACTCCTGGGCTCAAGTGATCTTCCCTCCTCAGCCTCCTAAGTACCTGGGACTACAGGTGCACACCACCATGCCTGGCTAATTTTTCTTGTTGTTGTGTCCATTTTTTTTTTGTAGAGACTGGGTCTTGCTTTGTTGGCCAGGCTGGTAAACAAACACTTTCAAAAAATCATCATCAGACCCATTTTGAAGGTTCTCATTGGACAATTTCTACTTGGATTGTCAGAGTCCACTTCAGTGATTCAGGGAATCACCATGAAGCACAAGATTATGAGTGACTATATATTCCAAATATAGTGTTTTTGGTTATCATCCACCAAGCTTGCCATTTGGAGCTAAAATAAATACACAAATCATAGCATACTTTTTTCCGCTAACAATTCAAGACAACATTGGAAGACCATGTACATTTCTCCACTGTGTTGTCAACATATTCTCATTGTACTTATGGATGTTATTTTAGAAGTGGTATGTTGCTCTGGTACTACGTACATACATTTTTAAAAATGAATTAGGAATCTTATTGAGTTTATGTAAAAACTGTTAGTGTAGAAAGAGTACCTGGATGTATGTTTAAAGCCTAACTTTATAACTTAATAGCTTTATGATTTGGGGCAAGGTACTTTCTGAAACTTGGTTTCTTCTTTTGCAAAAATGGAGTAACAATACCTATTTTACATAGTTGCTATGGGAAAGAAAGGAGATAGTGTATGTGAAAGGGCTTGGAAAATAGCAGAAAAATCAGTATATATTACCTTGTCTCCAGCAAAATAAAACTATGAGTCTTCTTCTCTGACCTGCTTCCTAAGAAAGCTCCCCTGCTCTGTTTCCTAGCCTGCAAAGACAAGCAGCCCAAGGAGGGTGGGCAGGTGGGCTCCTATTCTTTCCAGCTTAGTGCTGTCTAGTGATTTCTGAGGGTGCATGGCCATAGGCGGTCATATTCTGGGTATCTTTAACAGAAGGCTAGAACCATAGAATAATGTCCTTGTAGCTGCTGGCACAGCTTTGTATATTCTACAGAGGCTTACTATATGTTCTGTTTCAACATGCAGACAAAATTGCTTAATGTAAGGAACTGCTGCAGGTTAATCAATCAATGACTCCTCTAGTGACTTTATTTTCTTTAAACAAGTGAATGAATAAACAAAATTGGCCTTGGGATGCCATTCAGCTCAAAGTTGGTGGCAATCACAAATGGCTTTAATAAATGAAAGAGATATTTTGGCATAGCCAATGGAGACAAATGAAAACTAATGCCCTTGCCAGAATCATAGAGTATATTAGATACTCTACTTTAATCACTCCTTATGAATGGAAAGGATGCAGGAAATGGAATTTTAATTTTTATATCTAAGCTTTGCAGTTAAACGAGAAGGTCTTTGTGACCTTATGGATTTGGGGAAAAAGAAAACAATATAGGGCATAGCTGAAATTGGCATAAAAGTTATGTCCCATGGCTGACATTGCTGCTGTTTGATGCTCGCTGTCAAATTGTAGAAAAGCAAGACATGAATCCCAGAGTGATTTCCTGTATGTGCATTTGCCAACAAATAAAGCTGAGTGTTGTTGGAACTTTGAGTTGTTCAGAAACAGTAGAAGCATAATCAGTTTGTGCTCTATTCTCCATTCTGAGTTCTAAGACTGGTTGAGGCTTTGACTGTTTTTGCCTCTCTTGCTTCACAATCAGGTACAGACTGCATGTTCTGGAGACATACCGACATATTCTATGTCAAGCCTTGGGGTCTTCCAGCACAAATTAAGAAGAAAGTCCTAGAATGGTATGTTGACATTTCATTCTCAGAAAAGCAAGAGAAGGTACAGGGAGTGTAGGTGGATTGCAGACTGGGGTAACTTCTTCACTTTGGCTATATTGTCATCTTCCACAGCACCATTGGCTGACATACCCAGAAATGTATTCTTGGATGACAGAACTTCCTCTTCATGTTAACTCTATGTACCTATGACTTCATCTAAAAATGCCCTCAGTGTATTGTGCCTACAGCTCTTGTGCAGTTACATCTCTGCCTCTGCTCCCATAATTCTCAGTCCATCTTGGGTACCCAAAGAGAAGCAGCTTGATATGTATATCAAACCAACTTATTTTCTCTGTTTTCATGCCTAATTCACCAAAGTGAGTTCATTCCTCACAGTATGTAAATAGACATATAAGAGGCTGGCCACATAGCATAATTTAAAAAAAAAAAACAACAAATAATAATAATAATAAAAAGGACATAGGACTCTAACTAGTTATATCATCTTGAGTAAATAATGTACCCTTTTTGAACTTCTTCTTTCTTATTTTTAAAATTCATAAACAAGATACTATAAAAATTTACAAGGAGATAATCTATTAAAAATATTTGAAAACTATGAAGGCCCGTATAAGTGGGGGCAATATTTTAGTACTTGCTTTAAACTGAGGACATCTGTGGTCACTATGAAAAATGAAAAATTGAAAGCCATGGGACCTGCTTTCACAGGATTTATAATGTCCACAGGAAGATCATACCTATACACATATAAGATAATTAGTCATACAAGTCATTACATAATTAGTCATACAAGTCATATAATGTAGGCAGATGGCATACATCATGATAATCGTACAAAACAGTTGAAATTTTATAAACTTTAAATTGTTATGCAAGCATAAAATGTTACTAATGAGAAGCATAATTATCATTTTACCACTTCCTTATCATACCAGTTATTTCAGATTATTGCTGTCCTTCTTTATGTCCTAGCTTAGGTTTAAGATAAGACTGCATACATATCATTTATTGAGTGCCTTTATAGATCTTGTTTTCTACTATATCCCAACACCTAAAATAATGTCTCAATAAGTATCATGGAATTCATGGATCAGTCAATTAATAGATCTATGAGAAAAGAAATTGCTTTTATTCAGGGCAACAAATATATTTTTTAATTTCTGGGGGAAAAAAA